>CAUYRH010141227.1:0-21698 GCA_963574655.1 Perodicticus potto
CTGGTGGGTTTGAATCCAGCCTGGACCCGCCAAACAACGACGGCTGCAAGCAAAAAAAAAAAAAAAAAAGGGCCGGGCGTTATGGCGGGCGCCTGTAGTCCCAGCTACTTGGGAGGCGGAGGCAAGAAACTCGCTTGAGCCCAGGAATTGGAGGTTGCTGTGAGCTGTGATGCCACAGCACTCTACCCAGAGTGACAGCTTGAGGCTCTGTCTCAAAAAAAGAAAATTTCCACTTTGAGATGACATGACAAATACATTATAATACTTGACAATGTTAAGCATGTTATCATATAAGTTAGAGTATTTGTTTCATTATTAAATTTTTTCCTCTTGGTTACTCTGAAGAATTTTTTTTTTCTTTTTTGGTGTCAGTATACTAAAATTTTTACCATGTTCTGTGGTCAAACTAGTCTGATAATCTTTGATCTATAACATATTTTCTTATACATGATTATTCATCAATCAACAATTGCGTATTAATAATCTAACATATATTTATAGCTACACTAGATTCTCAAGAGAGCAAAAGATTTCTTATTTTTCCAGGAGCAGTAAATATTGTTCTCTGCTTGCCTTTTGCCCACATACTTGTCCTCCCTGGTAGAGGGGAAGAATAGTCAGTTCTACTGATTTATATTATCTATCAATAAAGAGCACAGTATTGGGGATACAGTAAACATACAATAAATATATTAATTCAAATAAGGAGCTAAAACAGAAATTTATTCATTTGCTTTTTAATTAATTAATTAATTAATTAATTAATTTTTTTGAGACAAAGTCTCACTTTGTCATCCTTGGTAGAGTGCTGTGGCGTCACAGCTCCCAGCAACCTATAGCTCTAAGGCTTAGGTGATTCTCTTGCCTCAGCTTCCCAAGCAGCTAGGACTACAGGTGCCTGCCACAACACCTGGCTATTTTTTTTTTTTTAATGTTGTTGCCGGGGTTGGGTTTGAACCCGCCACCCATGGTATTAGGGGCCAGTGCCCTACTCACCGAGCCACAGGTGCCACCCTCATTTGCTTTTTAAAATTGCCATTTGTTCAGCGTGACTACAAGAATGAATTTTCAGCCATGTTGAAGTATTTTAATGAAGGCTGTGTTCTCACTCCAGCCAGGTTGATAGTTCTGCCTGAATTACTGAATCGAGTTAATCATGTGTAGCCACAGTTGGTGACTTTTTCATTTAGAATCATTTCCTAGAATTTTGAATGCTGTTTCACCAAGATTTGTATCCCAACTACTTAATTGCTTTTTACTGCTGTCATGTACATCTTCTTCCCCAGCAGATAATGAGGATCTTAAAGGAAAAGTATTTGTAGTTTTCTTTTTGCATGTGCAGTTCTGATAAATTTCATCAAATGTTTTTCACTCTTTCTTGTCAAATGATATATTACAACTTGGCGAATCCACCTTAAATTCTTAGCGTGTCTCCTGCAGTGGTAAAAGAGAGGGATAGTAAAAGCTGGTTTCTGAAGTAGGTCCATGCTGGTTACCTCATCGGAAGGGGCTTCCTGTTATTTAACAATACATCCTAACACAAAAACTGGAAAAACAGAGTTTTCACAATAAAATAAGTGATTTAAACAAGATAGCTTTTTAAGTTGATTCTGCTGAATCTAAAGAATAGAGATCAGCAGCAAAGCAAACGGAATCTGGTATAATGGTTGCCTGTTACCTGGGAGTTAGTCAAGATTATTTTGGTTCTAAGTAACAAACACTGGCTCTGGCTGCAATAGCATGAACAGAAAAACAAAAATACTTACCAGAAGGATGCTGCCGAGTACATATATTCAAAGGGAGAGTGAGTCAAGTCTGAAAATCTAGCCAGGACCAGTGTGGCCACCCAGCACCATCAAGAGTTACCATGTGCCCTCTCTGGGTATCTTCACATGAGCATTGGGTTCTTCTAGGCAAGTTTTTCCAGGTAACAATGGGAAGGATCAGGTCCAGGATCACTGGATTATAACTGATTCTGAGAGGAAAGGACTTTCTTTCCCCAGCTCAGATCCATAGACTCTTGTGAAGAGGCTCTGGCTAAGCTGTGGTCACAAGTGCCTTCTTTATGGAGAATCACAGAGGGTTGTGACAAAAAGCACAGGTTCTGATGCTGGACCTCCATCTGTGGTCTGGGGAACATCACTTAGCTTCTCTGGACCTCAGTTTTTGTACCTG
Organism: Perodicticus potto; assembly: GCA_963574655.1. NCBI lineage: Eukaryota > Metazoa > Chordata > Mammalia > Primates > Lorisidae > Perodicticus > Perodicticus potto. Next base: position 2,176 of record CAUYRH010141227.1, read on the forward strand.
TAAAATGGAGATAATCGTACATTTTAAAAATGAGGTAAGTATCACCTATAGACCTGGGTATTTGGGTCTGCCACTGAAGAGGGATGTTATGGGCTGATTTTTTAAAATGTCAGTTTAGTATGAGGGTACAGACGATAAGATTACATTGTTTGCATTTGTTAGGTAAAGTTCAGTTTGTAGTTGTGCCCCTCCAGGAGGAATGCCATCTACTCTTACATTGTGCCCATTAGGTGGGAGCACATCTCGTTCTTTCCTCCTTTCCCCTCCCCCTTTCTCCTCCCCCACCCCCAACTTGAGTTTAATTGTGTTTTTCTCTTGTATGAGTGTGTATTTGACTGTCTGCTGATTTCATATTAGTATTGACCACTTTGGATACTTGATTTTGCATTCTTGGGATAGTTCACTAAATAGAATGTTCTCCAGCTCCATCCAGGTTAATGTAAAGGCTCCATCTTTTTTTTTTTTTTGAGACAGAGCCTCAAGCTGTCACCCTGGATGGAGTGCTGTGGCATCATAGCTCACAGCAACCTCCAATTCCTGGGTTCAAGCGAGTCTCCTGCCTCCGCCTCCCAAGTAGCTGGGACTACAGGCGCCCGCCACAACGCCCGGCCATTTTTTTTTGCTTGCAGCCACCATGGTTGTTTGGCAGGCCCAGGCTGGATTTGAACCCGCCAGCTCAGGTGTACGTGGCTGGCGCCTTAGCCCGTTGAGCCACAGGCGCCGAGCCATGACGAACAATTTAAAAAGCATACATACATCTTTAAGTTTTTTATATAAATATACAGAATATCATACCCCAAAGTACAGCTCTGTAGGCTCCGCCCCTAAAAGTTCTAATTCACTTTCTGGGATAAGATTGGGTTGTCTGCAATTCCTTCTAAACCCCTCCAGGTTACTGCAGAGTATCGGCAGGTTCGAGAGTCACTGGTAAAGCCTCAAGGGGAATAAATGGGTTTCTTATCTTTCACCTTGCCCATCTTATTCAGTTTTACCTCTAGTCCTCAGGGATCTTGTCCTAAATGAAAATTTTCTGCCCCCCCAAGTTGGGATCATGGCAAAGGAGGTATCTAGGTGCCATGGGTAAGACAGTAGAAAGTTTATGAGATTTTAACAGAGAGAGTCAGGTAACCGGGCCCAACCAATCACACAGGTGGAAAATCTGTCCTAGCATGTCCCCTCAGAAGCTGTATAGCCCCAGGTGTCTCAATGAGGCCCTCATTTCAAATTCTCTGTTCTGCTGGCTCACAAAGCATCCAGGTAGCTCAGGGGACTGGACGGCAGGGAGACCGACAAGAGAGGGTGTCCTGCCCTTCACTCTATACCAACTTGTCATCCTTCAGCTTTTGAACCTGTGTTAACTACTTCAATAATCAGCAATTGTAGTGCTTTGGCTTCCAAATTACAACTCACAGAATTGGTGTTTACATTAGGAAGGAGCCCATTAATTCACAATTCAATAGACGTGGGTCCAATCTTGATGCACAAGACAAGTAAACTAAGCCAAAGGTAGATTATAATGCTTTTGGCCTTTCTTTCTATTTTTATATTTAATTAAAGAGAGACTTGGGATTTGAACTCACACCCACCAGCAGTGGACAATCCTCTGTTTAATGAGGAGGTGGTTCAGCAGGAGTTCTAAGGGCATGAACTTGGAGTCAGGTAGACTTATGCTTAGAGTCTATTTATATCAATAATTAAATATGAGACCGTGTCCATATTACTGAACCTCTGTAAATCTCAGGTTCTTCATAAACAAAATGGAAATTTAGAAAAATATGACCTAAGAGAGCTGTTGTAAGGTGTGGACGAGATGATAGAGAGTGTTTAGTCAGTATCTAGAACACAGTAGTGTTCCTTATCTAGAATTGTTATTTCTAAAGATAAAAATGGGTCAGTGGTCAGAGATTTGCTTATGCAGATTCCAGAAATCTGATCTCTTAACAACAGCCAGATCTAGCAGAGGAATGTGCTGCCTGGGACCACAGCCACGCGAGGACAGCTCATGCTCTGGTGCAAGCCCAGTTCTGGCGTGATCTCTACCCTGCATATCCTCTGGAAACCCACAGTGGTGTCCGGACAAAGTCACAACATCCTGTGCTGCAGGCTGCCAAGGCCACCATGCTGCTGGGGGATAACAGCTGAGCTCCCAACAGCGGGAAGGAGGACAGGAAAGAGAGGGTCCGTCCCCCCACACCTGGCTCTGAGAAAGGCTTATGAAATCTCCATGTTCTTCTGGAAGCACATGCTTTGGTATAAAGAGCAAGGAAAACAATTTCCTTAAAAATAAACAGACCCCAAGAGATCAATGGTCTGGAAAAATTCCTCTGAGATGCTAACAGGCCCTGGATACAAACAGTAAGCAGCCTTTTGGCTGACACTGTAATCCATACGCCCTCCAGACCTCGCATAGTGTGCCTGCATCCCACCACACGCACACATCTCCAAAGGGGCGCAGTGGTTCTGAAAGAGAGACGCACGCACTCTTCCTTACTGTGCACGGCTCCTCCTGACACTGAGCCTGAGCACGGCCCAGACACGGAGGGACACCGCCCTCCCTGTGAGCCCCTGCCAGCTCTGAGTCTCCTTCCTCCCGAAAGGACGCTTGGCTACTGCAGTTGCAAACAGGAAAACTTATGCAATGTACTCCTTACTAATATGAAATCAATATAGAAGCAATTACGTGTTCTTATGACAAAACACTATTATAGTCTAGTTCAGGGGGAGAGAGGAGGAGAAAGGAGGAGGGGGAGGACACGGGGCAGGAGGAGGGAGGGCATGAGACGGGGCCTCACCTACTGTGCACATTGTGAGGGTGTGTGGCACGCCCCCTGGGTGAGGGGCTCTGCCACAAATGGAACTTTACCCGGAACTGACAACAGTGTAACCTCAATAGTGTTCCCTCAAATTAATTTGAATAAAATTTTTAAAACACGATGCAAACAGGAAAACTTCCCTCTAAGTTACTATTAGAGAGAAATCAAATTTTAAAACACTCTTTGGTATTTGTGTGTATGTTTTCTTGTCTTCTCTAATTTGAAGACACTCAACTTGCTAGCTACTGTTTAAAAGGCACTGTGTTAAATACCAAGAGGACAAAGGTCAATCACCCACAGACCGGCCCTCAAAGGCATCTATGATCTTATCAGAGAACTACTAAGATTTGCTTTAAAAAGATATACAGCAGAACCTCTAGAAATTGACCAAGCAAGGGACAGTAACGAACTGGGCAACACACAGAGGTGGCCACCATAAGGAACCAGGCCTACTCTTCTGATACACACATGTGCTGCATGTTCCGTCTGTGAAAATTATGTCAACTTAAGGAGGGGGTCAGTGCAAGGAGGGGGTCAGCTATGGAAGTCCTACTGTATATATGGTGAGAACAATAACAATAAGAGGTGGGGACTTGTGCCTTCAATCCCAGCACTTTGGGAGGCCCAGGCAGGAGGATTGCATAAGGCCAGGAGTTCAAGACCAGCCTATGCACCATAGCAAGACTCTGTCATGATAAAAAAAAAAATTTTTTTTTTAATTAGTCAGATGTGGTGGTGTGCACCTATAGTCCTAGCTACCCAGGAAGCTGAGGCATGAGGATAACGTGAGCCCAGGAGCTCAGAGCTGCATCATACCACTGTACTCCAGCCTGAGTGGCAGAGTGAGACCCAACTCTGAAAAAATAATGAGAACATTTACTAAGCTGTTACGACGACCACGTGAGGCACACCTGTCTCCCAGATGTGCAAGCTGAGTCTTACAGGCTCCCAGTAATTTTCTTCAAGGTTATAGTTAATTACTGAACTAAAATCCATTAACCATGAAACTGCCATCTACATGCCATGAGAACGGGGCATTGTCTCTCTAAATGCCAGAGACCCTGACAATATCTTTGCTTTTTCAGTTAGCTCTGGAGTAATAATGCTGAGCTCAGAGTTTGGAGTCAACACATAACAAAGGGCCCGAGTCTCCCCTGGAGCACTATGTGCTGGGGAGGGGTGTATTTTCCACCTGGGAAATGACGTCAGAAATGACGTAATACCTTGCCTGTGTTGCGTTACATCAGACACCAGTGCTCTTCCCTTCCACCTGGCTAGGCATTTCTCTCCTGTCCTTCCCATCTTGTTCCTAAATATACCATCCAAAAAGCATTCTGGGCTGCTCTCCCTGCAGCCCTCAAACTGAATTCAGATTCTGCATTTTTGCTTATTTAGCATTTAAGATTTCCGTGCCCTCAGCAACACAAAGACCTGAAATCTTGTCATTCCAATCATGGTGCAAATTTTGGAAATTATCTGTCTCATCATCCCATTTTGACACTGACCAGTCTTACTACCATATTAAATATACAGCCCATCCTAATAGTTCAAATTAACATAGTGATTAAAATTATATTATAATTGAAATTAACATAGTGATTAAAATTATATTATATGGAATTTTTCATCATCATTTCAACAGATGGAATGCCATTTTAAAAATCAGAATTTGACAAGGTATGCACTTTAGGTCCACTTTTAATGCTGTGTTAAATTGCTGTGGTTAATAAATCTACAGTGCAACAGCCTGAAACACTAAGTACTAGAAATCTGAAAACTTCACCATAAAATTGAGAGATGTTAAAGACCTAAAATAAATGTGTGTTGATGTAAAAAAAAAAATCAGAATTTGAGAAAAATCTACAGTAAATGGTTCTGCCAGTGAGCCAAAATGTCTGTATCTTAAATCCACAGCACATATTTTTCATTATTTAATTTTAGAAAGATGGTAACATACCGCTTTTTAAAGACAGATTTTTAGAAAATGGTCCCATATTCCCATACCCCTAATATATATTTAATATAAGTTCATAGACTTTTCTCGCTTCATATTTTACAAAGTAGACGTATTTAACGTTCCAACAGACGTAGCAGATGTACAACTTCATCCTTCTCTCTGTATGACCTGCTCAATTGTCTTATAATTGTAATTTACTCATCTCCTCCCCCTCATTGAGTATTTGGGCCAAGGGAATGACTTTGCTACTCCAAATATTATCAAACAGGCTCGCACATAAACCATTCCCGATATTTTAGGTCTTTTTCCTAGATTCCCAGAAGTGCTATTACTGTGTCAATAATTTAAACACTTTAAAATCTTTCAGAGCCTGGCACATTTTAAGAAACAATGACAGTGGGGTACTAGGCACTGTCTTCACTCAGTCGCCGTCATCCCAGTTCCCAGCCTGTGAGGAGGATGTGTGTCCTTTATGGAGTTCTCTGGAGCCGAGGCCCACTCTGAGTTCACGAGACCCCAAAGTCACCAGCGTCTGTACTCACCGTCCCCTTTGCCCTTCTGCCTACTCTTCTGCAGTGGCAGCACCTCCAAGGCCGTGATGCCCGACTGCTCCAGAATGTCAGCCTCCACCACCAGCCTCCCGGCCAGCTGCTGGGGCCGCACGCTGACCACGTGCTCGTATTTGCCCAGGCGCCTCTGCAATAGTTCCTCATAACTCAGGAAGAAGGCGGCCTTGTCCTTGCTGGGGATGACCACGGAGGCTCTGAATACATCAGTCTCCTTCTCACTGTCAGGGAAGACAAAGGGACCTCAGGCAGGCTTCAGAGCAGGACAGAGCCAGGTTCCCTCCATCCCCTCCAGGCACTGGCCTCCAGGGAGACCAGTGGACACAGCAGAGAACCCTGAGAAAGGAAAGTTAAAACCAGTCCCGGAGGAAGTGAAGACCAGCACTGGAGGAAGGTTACCAGGGGCAAAGAATGGCGAGTAGCAGGGACTTCACAGATGACTGGCCTCCACCTCTCCCAGGGACAGACTGAGGGGGCAATCTAGAGAGGGGACAGTAAGGCTGCGAACTGCTAGAAGACAGGCGTGAAGTACATTCTCCCCTTTACAGGGATGGCCAAATGAATGCTGGTATTTTACATAACTTTAAAATGGCTAGTACATTAGGATTTTACACCTTGGTAACATTTGGTGGATATGTTTAGAAGGAAAACTATGGCATGAAAGACTACAAAGCCAAGAAAAAGACAAAGGATTTGGAACACTTTTGCCCTATTCACCAAAGGAATAGGGCAAAAGGAATAGGGCAAATAGGCATGGAGGAGTGACTGTTAGTGGGTAAGACATTTCAAAAGCTTCCAGAGACTTGGGGGGAAGGAGTTGAACAAGAACTCTACATCTCAGAATGTGCCAGAAGAGGCTGCCACAAAGGAGATGGCCAAACTGGTAGAACCTCAGAAAGAGACTTGCCTTACAGGGTCTGAATCAGGTAGGACAGCACCAGGTGAAAGCGACAAGAGGGACGAACTACAGGGAGGATAATCCCAAATCCACAGACAAGTGAATGGCCAAGACTACAGGCTTCCCACACTCCTCTTTCCCTGAGTCACAAGTACTGAGATGGAAAACTTTTCTTGAGCATTGGGCAGAATAAATTCAAAAAGGCTGATGCCTAAACCCAGTATTGTAAAACTTCAAAACGTCATGTAGAGAAAACACAGAAAAGGAATATTAGACCACATGAGACACATCACCAGTGAGACTAGATGTTATAAGACCTTGGAGCAATGCATCAAAGTTCAGAGGAGAATTATTCTGACTTTACGTTCCACAGACAACCAAAATATTAATCCAAGTCTCAGAACATTTACCTCTTATGCATCCATTCTGAGAAACTACTTCAGCATGTACTCCAGCCAAGTAAAGGAGGAAACCAAGAAAGAGGAAAATGTGAAATATAGAAATAACAAAACCAACTCAGAAGAAAAGGAGAAGAAACCCATGAGTAACAGCCATAACGGTATTCCATTGTCCGAAGACGTCTGTGTTTTGCTTTGTTTTGTTTTGTTTAGAGTGTCATGGTGTTAGAGCTCACAGCAACTTCAGATTCTTGGGCTCAAGCAGTTCTCTTGCCTCAGCCTCCCAAGTAGTTGGGACTACAGGTGCCCACCACAACGCCTGGCTATTTTTAAGAGACGGGGGTCTCACTCTAGCTCAGGCTGCTCTCAGACTTGTGAGCTTAGGCGATCTGCCCACCTTAGTCTCCCAAAGTGCTGGGATTACTGGCGTGAGCCACTGATGTCTGTGTTTTAACGGCATGCTTTAACAGATCTGAAATCATAACGGTCTCCCCAGCAGTGATTTATTCCAGCATCAAAGGTGATACTGATGTCACTATTTACAGAAACTTGGTCACAACTGTTTCTCTTGTCATCATTTCAAATGAGTTATGTGTCTTGCTAAATGTTAATAGTGACAAAATTAAATTTTGTCTCATGAGAAAAAAAAAGGAAGGCAAAAGAAAATGTGAAGGAAAACAGAAACTTACAGGTCATGATCTAACTAAACCAAACTGTGGCAGGATTCTGAACATTTGTGATAAAGACTACGTGAGACATACCTGTAGTCCCTCAAAGTTGGGTTTTAACTGTCTGCTGCAGCAAGGGAAGCCACACACCAGACGCACCACGAGGCATCTCACCACACAAAGGAAGAGACAGGAGAAGGGTGACATGCAGGAAATAGTTAAGCAAAGCAACGTTTGGACAGGCTCAAGGCACAGCATGGTATGGTTAAAGCTGTTAATATCAGCTAGACTGGGCAGCAGGCTCTAGGTTATGCATCCTTGGTAATAACAACATTAAGATAAATGTGGAATTCTGTGTCTGAAAACCCCTTATCTGAAGCTCTGGACCTTGGTTGCTATTCTGCGGCCTAGCAACCCCTTGGCTCAGGTCTTCTAGAAAAAAAGATGTTCCATTCTCACTAATAGGATTCCCAACAGCAAAATTTCTCAGTTTAAGATTTTAGAGAACTAACTTTCCCAAAGCTATGTCCTTTCATGAATGAACAAAATCAGATTTATAGGTTCACGTCATTTTATCTACATTCAAAGATCACTTTCCTACAAAGGTTACAGAGGCCTTCACATCATTTAATAGAGAGGGAAACACAACCTTAGTGCATAGAGGGTCCCACAGGTAATGTTATTTGTACAGCCCTAAAAAAGCAAATGCTGAGTATCGGTTTCCAATGTTTAGATTCAGTTTAAAGGCAAAACAGAGAACACAAGTATGGTTAGAGGTCAAAATTTAAATGTCAATAACTCCAACAGTGCAAAATATGTGATCAGGTAACAAAAGACGGGTATAAGAAATGGGGAAGGAGACGCAATGTGAAGGCTAAGAGGGAATATTCCCATTTAAGACAGTAGGAATAGCCCAAGATAACCTACACACTGATTAATGGATGGAAGAGAAAGTAAAATAATAATATGAAAATTTGCAATGCAGAAGGAAGTAGGAGTATTGTAAGTTTGCTAAATCCTCTTTCTCCGCACCACAGGGTCAAGAGATGATGTCTTATTTTTATCAAGAAATCAGGCAGGGCAGCTTGGCTCATTCTGCAATCGCAGCATTCTAGCAGGTCGAGGTGGGAGGAGTGCTTAAGGACAGGGGTTTGAGACCAGACTGAGCAAAAGTCAGACCATGAGCCTACAAAAAGACAGAAAAATTAACCAGGCGTGGTGATGGTGCCTGTAGTCCCAGCTACTTGGAAGGCTGAGGCAAGAGAATCACTTGAACCCAGGAGTTTGAGGTTGCTGTAAGCTGTGATGACACCACCGCATTCTACTCAGGGCAACAGAGTGAGACTCTGTCTCAAAAAATAAATAAATAAAAAGAAAGGAAGGAAAGGAAAACAGAAAACAGGACAAAACATCAAAGAAGGATGCCCACCATAATATTTAGAGTTAGGGAGGTAACTACAAAGAAAGCTAAATGTAGTAATATTAGAAGTGTGTGTTCCTAGAGATGGCCAATGCATGGGTTTGGTAAAATTTTCCTTTTATTTTATAAACAACTATTTAATATATTGTTAACTAATTTAGATTTTTTTTATTTTGATAAAAATGAAAAAGAGAAAAGTTCTTGGTGCTGGAGAAGATGAGTAGGGAAAGGCTGGAGAACACAACACCTTGCTGAAATGGAATTTTAATTCCTTAATGAAACACTTACCCATCATCTGTGGTTTTGTTCTTTTTCTGTTTCACCCTGTCACCATTCTTCTTTTCTCTCTCTGTAATTTCACCCTGATACACCTTGTCTCCGATAATCCTGAAACATAAGAGACAGCTGTGTCACCAGCCTACAGTTTGAAGACAAACTCAGACACTGATCTTATAACCATGACAGCCCTAGAAAATATTTTTATTTATATCCTCTTGGATATGCAGAACGAACACATTCCAGATGGGGGCATCACCCTTGAATCATTCATTTAGCTCTACGGCAATTTTCAACAGGTCCAAATGGTGAGACCCAACCCACAGTGCCTCTGGGATTCTCCAGGAGAAAATCACGAGATTTGCTCAAACTTCCACACACATTTGTCATCTAGAATCTTGCCCAGACCAAAAACTAAACCTGACACCTACCCTGGTTGGCATATCTTTACATCTTGGATCACAAGAAGAGGAAAGATATGCGATTTAGGATGCCAAAAGTTTCATGCTGCCTCCTTATTCTGGTCTCAGCCTAACCTTGGCCTTCTCTAAGCTACTTCCTGATTTCCCTACCTAACAAGCCCCTCTCAGTCTGACTTGTCATCTTCGTAACATTCATAATTGCCTAAAAGTATTTCATTTACCATTTTGTTTATTAATTTATTGTCCACTTATCCCCACTAGAATATCTGAAGTATTGTGACATTGTCTTCCCCCAAAGAGAGGGTTTCGCTCTGCTGCCCTGGGTAAAGTGCCACGGCATCATCATAACTTACTGCAAATTCAAACTCCTGAGCTCAAGAGGTCCTCCTGTCTCAGCCTGTTGAGGAACTGATACTATAGGTGCCCACCACTGCACCCAACTTATTTTTGTATTTTTCGTAAAGATAGTGTCTCTCTCTAGCTCAGGCTGGTCTCGAACTCCTAGGCTCAAGTGATTCTCCCACTCGAGACCCCCAAAGTGTTAGGATTACAGGTGTGAGCCACCGCACTGGGCCAACAATGTCTTTTTCATAAAAGTATGCCAATCTCCTTGGAGACTGGCTGGCCTGTAATAATGAACACTCATTTGTTGGAGGGTAGAAAAGAAAAGGAAAAGAATGAGAAAAGAAGAGAGAAATGAAATGAAAAAGGAGAGAAAGGAAGAAGGAATGAAGAAAGGAAGGGGAAAAGGAATGAAGGAAGGAGGGAGGGAGAAAACAAGGGAGGGAAGAAGTGAGGAAGGGAGAAAGGAGGAAACAAAAGAGGCCACCTTCTCGTCCACACTCCATGTACCAGGATATAAATTCTCACAGCCAAAAGGCTGTGGGTCCTCACATGGTCTTGGGCTTATCCCAACCACCCCACATAGAAACCTGTGTCTCTGACCAGCATGTCACCTACATGGTAAAGTTGGTGATGAAGGCTGCAGCTGGAATTTGCATCTGAAACTCAGTTTCATGATCCTCAGAAGCTCTGTTGAGCATTCTGCAGGAAACCGTCGTGAAGGCATAACGAGAAATAATGGTGGATTTCACCGAGAATTCTGCCATCAAAGGTTTGGTTTTCTGTAGGAATTAAAGCACACAGTCTTCTCAGCGACACCTGAAAGCACGAGTCAAACGTTCTGGGGCAGGTGAGGGTCTTTTTCCCTAGTCAGGAAATAATCCTGAATCTGGGAGACTTTGCCCTGTGATTCCCGCTTTCTTTCATTTGTCTTGTCCCAACTTCCCCGTTAAGTCCCTTCACTTGTAAGTCAACCTTGGTTGAACGACAAATTCATAATGTACAAGCAAACATTTTAACACAGTGATGATTTCCAATTAAACAGAAACTAAACATTGCTTAGTAATCCAATCAATTATTGGAATTTCAGAAGTCAATTGTGTGACATATTCCAGACTTCTAACAAAAGTTACCAGTTTTAGATCACATTTGCAGGACCACTGAGTTGATCAAAACATCAGAACAGGGCTAAAGAAACTCTCATATTTTAAAATTAGTTCCAGTATCCGCTTAAAGAAATGATATGCCAGGGATTCCCCATCTGGATTGCAGTCACCTTATCGTGAAACAGAATCAACACTAAATTCAACAGAGTATTCAGGAATTAGAACCCAGAAAAAATAAATCCTAAGTCTGTTCTTAGTAAATTCATCTCAAAATCTCTGTTTAAGGCAATAGCTAGATGGTGTAAATTTAGTAGCCTATTAAAACAGTTCAGGGTTGGCCTGGCGCATGGCTCACACTTGCAATCCTACTTTTCTGGGAAGCCAAGGTGTGAGGACCCTTGAGCTTGGGAGTTGGAGACCAGCCTGAGCAAGACTCTGTTTCTACTAAAAATAGAAAAACTAGCCAGGCATTGTGGTAGGTGCCTATAGTCCCAGCTATTGGGGAGGCTGAGGCAGGAGGATCACTTGGGCCCAGGAGTTGGAGGTTGCTGTGAGCTAGGCTGATGCTACAGCACTCTAACCAGGACAAGAGAATGAGATTCTATCTAAAAAAAAAAAAAAAAAAACTGTTCAGGGTTTTTTCAGCCATGTCAACGGTGCTATATCTGATGACAAAGCCTGAGGAGGAAGGGAGCATTCATGAGGAAGCCACCACTAGCAGTGATTAACTCCAGGAACTGGCCGAGCAATTGACAAGCATGTTACAGGCTGGCTGTGTCCTCCCAAAATTCATATGTTAAAGTCCTAATCCTCTAAAGTGATGCTCTTTGGAGCTGAGACCTTTGAAAGGTAATTAGAATTACACGAGGTCATGAAGTGAGCCCTTAAGATGAGATTAGTGCCTCGTAAAAGGGGACACGAGGCAGCTCTGTACATCTCTCTCTCACGTGCATGCACCGAGACAAGGCCACATGAGCGCACATTGAGAAGGCTGCCGTGTGCAAGCCAGGACAGGGGTCCTCAACAGAAACCAAACCCTGTAGAACCTTGATGTTGGACATCCAACCTCCAGAACTGCGAGATGACACAATTATACTGTGTAAGCCAGACACAGGAAGACTTCGTTATGGAAGCCAGAGCAGAAAGACAAGGCATCTGTTACAGTCTTGGGACAAGTACATGAAGCAGGTGTCTTATTCCCATTTCATAGTGAGAGCACAGAATCGCTCCAAAGTCTGCCTGGCCTCTCCCTGTGGACATGTCCTACTCATCTTCCTGTGCCCAACCCAGCAGCCTCTCAGTAAAGGTTGAGAGGGAAACTTGCTTACTCTGATGGGATCACACTCTCTCTCTCCCAGGACCTGTGGCCTACCCAGGCAATGGACATTTCAACCCTCCTCTGATTGACTGATGGATTTACAGCCCTAGGCAGTAATTATTTTCATAATAAACACATGGTTCTGATCTGTTGATATTAAGGCCCATGGCTCCTGGGATAGCCAAAGGTGATTGCAAATTCTGTTTCAAAAGGGTCACCACAGAGGGCTAATCTATTTAAACCAAATATTTGCTCAAAAACACTTGGGTCCAAGCATGCTCTGCATGGTGAACCACCCAAAGCTTAAGAGATATTTTATATAACGGACAAGAGAAGTGGCTGAGAAGAGGCTCACCTCCCCCAGGGGCTGAGTCAGGGGCAGGAGGGATCAGGAGCAAGAACAGAGAATGGACAGGTGCTCCGTGCACAGGAGTCGGGACCGTTTGTCTTGTGACCAGCTATGGCTGAACTTCCACAACAAAAAAGTGAAAGACAAGTGGGAACAGCAGAATCAATAGGTATGAGTCCACCCCAGCCCCCTCCCACATCATAAACACCTGGAGAACAGAAGCTGACACTTCTTTTTTGTTTTTACCCACAGCTCTCAGGATAGAGAAAAACTGAAAAAATCATATATGGAATTAAATTTTCTGAATCTAGAACAATGAAAGGAAATGATAGATACCCAAAAAGGAACGAGTACTTATTAAGCACTAATACAGACTAAGTTCTATGAAGGTCTGAGATAAAATATCACAGGTGGTTCCTTCCCTCAAGGAGCTTATTATCAAATTGGGGAGAAAGTGCAAAAAATATAAAGCAATGTAGGAAGATGGAGTGAGCAGGAGAGAGAGGGAGAAAGAGAGAGCGGAGAGGGAGAGGGTGGGTCGATGTACAAACGGATGTACAGATGAGTAGACAGATGCTGGACAGGTATATAATGGATAGATAGATGATAGGGAGGGAGGGAGATACCTAGACTGTAAGACCCAGCAGAGCTCAGAAGAAAGATGAATCAGGGAAGTCTGTAAAAGTAAGAAAAGATGTTAGCATGGACGTATATTTCTAAGAGGTAAAAGACAACAGAAAAAACATTCTAAGAACACAGAAGACACAAAAGTAGGGGTGAACCACAGCACGTTCCTCGCACAATGACCAGAAATAACAGCACACTGTGAGTAGAATGTCGGACAGGCAGGGGACATGGGCAGGGGACACGGGCAGGAGGCATGGGCAGGGGACATGGGCAGGGAACATAGGCAGGGGACATGGGCAGGGGACATAGGTAGGGGACATGGGCAGGGGACATGGGCAGGGGACATAGGTAGGGGACATGGGCAGGGAACAGGGCAGGGGACGCGGGCAGGGAACTGACAACCTTGTAACGCAAGTGAGAGATCTGAGTAGCAAACGAGTCCTGAAAGGGTGGATATTAAACAGTTGCCTCAATTTTTCCCAGTGCACAGTTCTTAAAAATCCAACATGTTCTCTATGTTTATATTTAAATAATAATTTGGTTTGGGGATGTCAACTGGAAAAAAAGGCAAAAAAAAAAAGTCTTCCTGTGACATAATGTAATTTCCTCATTATTTTTTCCTACAAAGGCGAAACAGATGGAAAAGTATTTAAGGCAGGGAGTGTCTTAATTAGCTGCTCCAGGGACCAAAGGTTTTTGTATGACTCAAGTGAGTCACTTAAAATCAAGCCACCCAGAGGATGTCCTGAATTGCCCAAGATGCCATCTGGAAATGTAACAGAGGAACGTTTGGGACGGCAGTTGCCAGAAGGTTCGGCCTCAGTGCCCCTTCCTACAGAATTAACCTTTTGCTGCTTCTTTCAGGTCTAACAGTTCTTTAGTGACCATTAGAAGAAATCGTTCTGGAGGTGGCCGAGAACCTCAGAAATCATCTCACTTTGCACTTGGTTTATTTTATAGAGGACGGTGGGTCCAAAATCTTCACTACACTTTAACGCCTCTCATTTTTGAGATCAGTATAGCCCGTGTTGCTATTTCATGAAACAGAAGACAAGGGAACTTACCTGATTCTGGATTTACCACCTTGGGGAATAATTTTACCCCTCTGTGGATGGAAAATGTCATGCACTCTGAACTTCACATTTGCGTTAATATCATACAGTCTATTTGGCAATAGTTCACTGTATGAGAGGAGGAAAAACATGATGTGCAATTATCACCTTCTACAGGAAGGCTCCCCCACTCTATACGCCTCCTGAAAAGGACAGACCAGCTGGTTAGAGGTGGGGATGGGGAAACAGACACACAGGTACACCCTGAGCCAGGTGATAATGTCCAGAATTATGCCACCTGTCCAATCTGAGAAGAGTATATTTTTCAGGCATATTTTCTTATGTTCTGTATTCTTGATACTCTGGTATTTGGGACTTTGATGCTGGAGAGACAACCCTTCTAGGGCCAGGGTTGGTTCATTCCTAGAGACAGCGGATGCTCCTTGGGAGTGTTCCTTATGCGTGCAAACCACCCAACCCACAGCCTACAGCCTCAGCACCAACCTCTATCAACCTCTCTCACCCCAAGCCAATCTGCCCCTTCCCTAAATCATGCCAGCTCCCAGACAACCAGAGACCACCCCCATGACCCCAAGCATGCCGAAATTACTCAAACTATCCAGTGCTAAGGCTACTCAGCATATCTGCCCTGCTCCCCCGTGCTTCAACATGAAAACCCCAATAACGCCCTGCGCCACCTGCCTCCCCACTAAGGCCCGGCATGCTGTCCCCTGGCTCCTGCTTCTGGGGACCTGTGAATGGGAACCTCTTTCTTCATGACAGTCATTTCTGTGTCTGTGTGTCTTACCATGCCGGCCTAAACCAGATCGTGGCTGGACACACTTTAGAACACCTGGTATGAAGCTGCCACTGAGACACAGTGGCTGCTCACAGGAGGTTGAATAATGACGGTCAATTGTCTTAGACAACCTAGGCCAGCATCTGTGAAGCACCATGGAAACTCAGACACAAAAACACCCCTGCTTGCCAAAATGTAAATATTTTGTGTGTGTGTGTGTGTGTGTGTAATGCCAAGGAACTTTATAAAAAGGGCATCTAATTGATTCAGAATAAAATCAAGCAAATCCCGGCAATCCCAGCGGTGGCAGGAGGTTACCAGCTGTTGCCATCCACGTTCTGTTCATCAGTTAGAGCACCACTCAGGGAGGCACAGTGAGAGTGACACGGCTGGAGCACGGGCTACAAGGAGCTCATGGGGTAAAAGAGACTCCAGGCAGGAGCCATGTGTCACATGGGGCCTTACACACCCTCGGAGTCTGTCCCCCAGATGCTGTGGAGTCATGAAGACATTCACATCAGAGCGTGACGTGCCAGGTACACTGCTGGATAGATCAGTCTGATTCTAGCTGGGTGATGAATAAAGTTCATGTTAAAAACTTAGAATAGGCTCAGTGCCTGGAGCTCAGTGGTTAGGGCACCAGCCACATACACGTGGGCTAGTTTGTTCAAACTCAGCTGAGGCCTGCTAAGCAATAGTGAACAATGACAACCAAAAAATAGCAGGGTGTTGTCTTGGGCGCCTGTAGTCCCAGCTACTTGTACAGGTGAGGCAAGAGAATCGCTTAAGCTCAAGAGTTGGAGGTTGCTGTGAGCTGTGACGCCACAGCACTCTACCAAGGGGAACATGGTGAGACTCTGTCTCAAAAAAAAAGAAAGAAAGAAATTAAAACTTTTATACGGCAAATATATCATAAACCAAGTTAACATACAAATGACAGATTGAAGGGGAAGTCGTCCCATTCAGAAGACAGAGGGTATGTATAACATATGAAGACCTCTGATAAATTGACAATTAGGTGGGTAAAAAACACAATAGCAAGATAAGCGAGAGACTTGAAAAGGAATTCACAGAAGAATGACTCTCTGAACCAAGAACAAACACATTTTAAAATGTCCAAATCCATAAGTAGTCAGGGAAATGCAAGTGAAAGGAACCGTAAGATCCCTCTATCTAAAAGACTGCAACATCAGAGAAACTCATTACATCAAGTGCTCACAGGAACGTGTACCTTCATCACTGCTGATAAAGAAGAAACAAATACAGATAGTGTTGAGAGCAATTCGTTCAAAAAGTAGTCTCATGACATCTATTAAAATTTAAAATGTATATGCACTTTCAATCAGCAATCCTCCTGCTAAAACTCTAAGCTGCAGAATTAAAAGCACCCACATAACAGAATAAACAAGAGGCTTTGTGCAGCATTGTTTATTAAAAGCTGGAAACACGTTGAGAGCTCGTCAATAGTAAAATGCTTAATAAATTATGGTGTGCTAGCAATACGGAATATTATTGGCCATTTAAAAAAGTCCATAGAGCTCTGCCAGGTGAGTTATTGAGTGAAAATTATAAGGAGTAGAGAAGGTGTATCATTGAGAGAGCTGTTTGTTGTATTAAGATCATGGCCTCAGAAGCTGCATTGTCAGGACTCAAATCCTGGCTCTTCTTCCTCTTCTCAACTTTGTCATCTTGGGGAAGTGACTCGATTTCTCAGAATCTTTTTTTTCATCTATAAAATGCCTCAGTGAATTACTATGAGAGTAATTAAATCATGACGCTTAAAAACATATAGCCCTTAGAACGATGCCTGGCACACAGTAAGCACTCAATAAACATTAGCTGTCATCACATATTAACGTAATGGTTTAATATCAGAAATCTCATACATGCAAATGTATACAGGGTCCCCCATCTTCCCCTGTGGTGTCATTTTTCTCAGTGGTACTTACTTCTCAGTTACCGATATACTTACAATTTATTTATTTGCTTTGTTTTGTCTTTCTTTGTCCCCTTTAGAATTCAAGCTCTATGAAAGACGGGGTGTTTTGTGTGTTTTGTTATTGCTGTTCCCACTGCCCAGGACGGTGCTGGGCAGGTAGCAGGCACTAGAAAAAGTAGTTGTTGAATGAATGAATATGTATGTGTATATGTTATGTGCTGTATTTCATATGTTATGTTTGTTACATGTATGTGTATATATGTGAATGTGTGTATATATGTGTTATATGTAAATGTATCTATTTCTGGATCACTATTCTCCTTGAGTCTCTGGTATTGCTGCACATTTTACAAGCAGTGGCTCTAGTTGCCTTTGCTCTGAACTGTCTATTTGAGGATGTTTGCACAGAAAACAGCCTTGGAAGACAGGTGGTGTCTCCCTCCAAAGAAGAAAGCAGGTTGACTTAATGTCCAGAATAATAAAGAGCGTACCTTCCCCTGGGGGTCAAGGGGAGACCAGGCAGGCTTACTGCTCTTCATTAAAGAAACAAGTTCCCTAAGCCTGGGTTCCTCGCATGCAGCGCAAACCAGCTGCACACACAGGTGTCATCTGGCCCTCTCTGTGTCACCATATGGGACCTGAGGAATGCCAAAAATGCTGACACTCTGGCCACTGCTATTGCTGTGAGGGACAGGTCGTCCTTTGTCGCTGACCTTGGAGTCTCCTGTGACCTGCTGGCATCAATGATATGGTGACAGACTAACTAATTAGCTTGTAAGTAGGGTAAAATCTCACACCCTCCACAATTCTTGACACACACTTAAGTAAATTTCTGTCTAGGATTATGTGAATATGGAGAAAACATGAAAGAATGAATACTAGGCTAAAAAATTGGGGTGTGGGGAGGCAAGATTAAGAGAACTGGGGGACAAGAAGGGAAGAGAAAAGCCAAGCAAGAAATGGAAAAGAAAACAAAGTCCCAGTCCAAAGAAAGACGGCAATGACTGTGACACTGGTAACAAGAAATGGGAACTGACTCAAACGCCAGCTGGCTGCAGGGAGGGTTCCGACAGACGCCTCGCCAGCACGTCCCCGCATTTGGATACTCCGCAGCAAGCACAGTAGTAAGTGAGAGCTGAGAGGTCTCAGATAAGCTTCTGGAGTCCCAGTCCGTTACCTCCAACAGGCCCTGAGAGCCTGCCCCACCCTCATCGCCCGAGGCTTTAATCTGCAAATGTGGATTTTTTGGTTGCTTACTTTATAACAAAGCTTTTATTTCCTGGGTAAGGATGTCCTAACAAAATAAAGATTATATTTAGGTTTTCCTTGTTTTAAGAAGGTCTTTGATTCTCCATGCTTTGTCCCTAATAGTCCTACTGAAATAATCAAAGTCTATTTAGAAAAAAAAATCCACTTAAAAAAAGCCTTATTAAATGAATAAGCTACAATGTTTCACTTTAGGTTCTTCTCTACTCTATAAGATTTGCTTTGGTTCTTGTTTTTTTATTTTTTTGTTTGAGACAAGAGTCTCACTCTGTCACCCCGGGTAGAGGACTCTGGTGTCATCACAGCAACCTGAAACTCCTGGACAATGTCTGACCAGTTCTCCGTTTTCTTTTTTTTTCTTGTTTTTAGGAGAGACGAGGGTCTCACTCTTGCTCAGGCTGGTCTCGAACTCCTGAACTCAAGTCATCCACCCACCTCGGCCTCCCAGAGTGTGTGAGCCACCGCGCCTGACACGACTTTGTAGGATCTGTAGGCCTCACAAGGAAAATGTGTGCCTGGTTCAAAATAAATAGAAAAATGAGGGAACTGGATTTGGGGGTGTACCATGAACATACGTACCAGCCTCTGCAAGAGCCTGACTTGCCTGGGGACCCTCAGTCCAACCTATCAAAAGAAAAGAGACATAAAATATGATTGCCAGGTCATTCTAAAGTAAGTTACACAAGGGGGTTAAAATTGACTCAGATTCTGGCTCAGCGCCTGTGGCTCAACAGGCTAAGGCGCCAGCCACCTACACCCGAGCTGGCAGGTTTGAATCCAGCCTGGGCCTGCCAAACAACAATGATGGCTGCAACCAAAAAATTGACTCAGATTCACCCAAATGTCTATCTGTCCTGAAAAGCAGCTTCCACTTTTTCTATTAAGGAGATTGTTTCTGGGCCGGAACTGGAATTCATCCCTCTCAGACCTAGTTAACCCCATAACGTCACACAACCTTGTCTCCTGTTCTTAAATCTGTCACAGGAGCATGGTTGAAATGATAAGACAAAAAGATCATTAGAATATTTGTATCTGGCTCGGCTCCTGTGGCTCAACAGGCTAAGGCGCCAGCCACGTACACCTGAGCTGGTGGGTTCGAATCCAGCCTGGCCTGCCAAACATCAATGATGGCTGTAACCAAAAAATGGCCGGGCATTGTGGCAGGTGCCTGTAGTCCCAGCTACTTGGGAGGCGGAGGCAGGAGACTCGCTTGAGCCCAGGAATTGGAGGTTGCTGTGAGCTGTGATGCCACAGCACTCTATCCAGGGTGACAGCTTGGGGCTCTGTCTCAAAAAAAAAAAAAAGAA
>CAUYRH010141230.1:0-13100 GCA_963574655.1 Perodicticus potto
TACAGGCGCCCGCCACAACGCCCGGCCATTTTTTGATTGCAGCCGTCATTGTTGTTTGGCGGGCCCAGGCTGGATTCGAACCCGCCAGCTCAGGTGTACATGGCTGGCGCCTTAGCCCGTTGAGCCACAGGCACCGAGCCACCCCTGCTGTTTTGGCCAGACTCCTCCAATCCCCTATTTCCTCAGCCTTGCATTCTTGTATGTCCCTCTCCTTTGCCACTGTCAGGATGAAGGAGCTGCCCAGAGGACTAGTGCAGTCCCCTCATTTAATGACTTCATGAATTAGGAACAGTGACTGTTTAGGATAAGGATAAGGATAATCCTCCAGCCACTGAGGGCTGATGGATGGCTTTGTCCTATTCAGCCCTTAAATGCACCTTGTTAACTTGGCAGATGAGGAAGTGGAGACCCAGAGAGCTATTTATCTAGGAACTTGCCCAGCAACCCGAGTTTGAATACTACCTCCACCACCTGCCAGTCATGTGACATTGGGAAAATCTATTCACCTCCGAACCTCCTCTTCCTTAAAGGGGGGGGGAATGACCACTCTCTTCCACAAGCCTGTTTCGAGGTCTACCCCAAATAATCTCTGTGAAGCACTTACCTGGCATAGGCTAAATACTCAGTTGATTGTGGCTGGATTTCAGAATGGAAGGAGAAATGAAGACCATGAGAAGGACCCTTATGAGGGAAAGAGGTCAGAATCCCAAAAAGCGTGGAAGAGGAAGGAAAGGAGAGTTACGGGGGTGCTGTGGGGAGCTTTGGGGATGAAGCGAGGGCCTGACACTGCACAGTATTTAATGTCCAGCGTGGGGAGCTAAGGTGGACCTCTTACTAAATTCTTAGTCATCTCTCCAGCCTCCAGACTGTATGCGCATTGCTCTGCCCCTTCTCAATGCTAAAATGCTAAGAATTTCATCCTACATTTTGGCTGAGGGGAGATAAAAGAGAGAAAGAAAGGACAAGGTAGGTGATTCAAGCAGGCCAAGAACCAAAACATGTTTGATTAAGAAGAGCTGAAACAATTTACAGCCCCGTTGTCATACTTTATGAGTCTTGGAGGTGTCATTCGAGGGGCTCTGTGGCTTGCCCCAAGTTGCACAGTAAATACACAGCAGAGATCAAGACACCTGTGTCCCAGCTCCTGTTTGCCCCTGCTGTGCCACAGGGGTAAGGGTAGGAAAAGCAGGCCCAGCCAGACCACTTGGGGAAGCAGGGACCCTCGTGGATTGCCTACTTCCTGTTTCCTTACGTCAAATCTTTGTGATCCAGGAGCAGTTAGAGAAATGTCATATGGATTCATTTCCTCCCTGAGACTTTCCCTTTCTATGGGGACTTTCACTAAGCAAGCAACCCAGTCATCCTGGCTGCTAATGTAGCCTGTCATTGCAATGCCCCAAGGCTACTTGCAATTCACAAACTGGGTACTTCCTAATTAGCCAGTGAAGTAATCATTCCATTCACTTTGCTCCTTCTGCCTCCAAGTTCACAGTGCTCTCTCCTGCCCGGCTCCACATGTGCATTCTGTGTTCACCCAGAACTTCTGTGTTCGCAAACATCATAAGGAAAGTGTTATCTAGGGATGTAAGACAGGGGATTAAGGCTTTTGCTCTGAGGGGCCCTGGTCCCTCCCCACATCCATCCGCCCATCCTGCAGTGTTCCAGGGGTTAAGCCACTGTGGATGTTGGCTGTCCTTGACCTAAGAGCTGGATTTTTCTGTCTGAGAACAGGCTGATGAAGTCTGCTGGTTGTAAGTAAATGTTTTTTTGTAATATCAACTGCATAAAAATAGGAAAACCAATTTTATTTCTTGGATCCCAACAATATATTGATTTTTTTCAAAGAGAAATAAAAAGTAATTTGGTATGGGCAAACACCAATTTTCTATATCTTGGTTGAAGGGAACAATAGGAATGATTATATTTGTCCATGGATGCCATAAATGCATGTCCACAGTCCGCCATCTGAAGCCCTCAGGGTCAGATGTAGTTTGGAATTCGTTGTGTTTTTAGATTTTTGAAAGGAAATAGGGTGCATATACTGTGTATTATGTAATGCCCCTGGTAGAGTCGGGGGCAGTGCTCCATAATCAAAGCCATTAATTTTTCGGCAGCTAAATGTGTGACTGTTCACACTAAGTGGGAAAAATAAAGAATAAATAGTTTCCCATTATTTCATGTCAGGTTTTGCCATCAAGTGAGTTGTTAACAAAACAAAACAACCTTTTGGTTTGAGAATTTCTTGAGTGTCAGGATGGATAAGGGCCTGTGGCTCTATGTGATTGATATTTGCTACTTTATTACATAAACCCACAGGGAGATGGCCATTGCCTGTGTCAGGCTGTATGAGTCAGTGTTCAGGAGTGGGCGCAGATGTGAGGACCTCAGGTACGCTGGAGGAGACTCTTGCCACTCAGCACCCTAAAGGTCAGTGCAAATGAGGCACTAGGTGAGGGGCTGGGAAACATGGGGTGAATAAATGCGTCCGCGGGCTCGCTGTTGGCACCAGGCCTGTTGGGTCCTGGTAACCAGCCTAGTGTTAAAATTACCATGGAAAATAAAAATAACTATAAAACAATAGCAGTAACTCATACTTGTAGAACATGTAGTATTCCCAGGCACTGTTCCACATGCCTTGAGTATTTTAACTCACTGAATTCACATGACTATACTAGCAGATAGCAACTATTTTTATAAGTGACTCACCCAAGTTCACACAGCTAGTAACAGACAGAGCTGGTCTTGGGACCCCAGCATGCTGACTACTGAGTTCACACTTTTAATGACAGTGTCTCTCTGTATATGTCCACTCAAGTCAGTTTTAAGCAAATAAGAATTAAGGCTGCTGAGAGGGAACGACCCTAATATGACAACATGCATCTCTGAGCACATGCCCATGTGCTAGGCTCTAGCCTAAGTGCTTTGTGCTATCCTGTTTAAGCCCCTTAACAACCACTTAAGGTAGAGTTTCAAACCCCATTTCCCAAGTGAAAGAACTGAGGCTCAGAGTGGGAAAGGACATAGTGAGGTCAGGATTTGAACCCAGAGTGACTGGCCTAGAGTCCAGGGTCTCAGGGAATAAGGTCACAGGTGCTGCCTCTAGCAGTTTGCATGAAGGGTCAGGGACGCAGATGGCACAGAGGCGAAGAGGGTGCTGCAAGAACAACTGGCGCAGACAGGGGTCTGTGGTACCTGTTAGCACTCTGAGGCTGAGCAAAAGACTCCCAATTGGCCTGTCTCTCCTAGCAGTTGTTGTTGTTGCCTGCTTTCAGTTCCTCAGTGGGCTCAGCTCCCCATCTGTCACAGAGATGCCAGGAAGAGAACTAACTCCAAGGACTGTAACGAGCAAATGATGTGATGGCACCACTGTACTCTAGCCTGGGCGACAGAGCAAGCCCCAGTCTCAACAAAGAAACAAAACAGAACACAACAAAACAAATGGTATCTTTTGGAAGAAGAGTGGAAAGGGAAAGAGTCTCGAGTCATCTCCCACTAACTGCTAAAACTGGCCTCTGAGTACCCTTCCCACAGGACAGGGAAGTTGCTCTGTCTGGTCCTGGGTGGTCTCAGAAGGTCTCCTGGCCCCTCTCTTGCCCTCACCTCCCACATCCACCAGCTGCCATCTGACCGTGCCTCCTCCTCTAATCTCTGAGATCTGGATTTCCTGCCTGCCAGTCCTGCTCAGAACCATCTAGTGGTCCTCCTCAGCTATAGTGGGGTTTAGCAAAACTTTTCTGGAAAGAGCCAAGTAGTGAATATTTTAAGATTTGCAGTCCAAGAGGCAAAATTGAGTATATTTTGTGAGTACTTATATAATAAGAAAGAAAGTACATTTTCACATATCTTTTATTAATAAAATTTAAAATATTATAATAATTGGGTACTTTTTTCATACAGGTCCACTGATGAGAAAAATTGAACATTTGCCTAATTGGGGTTTGAATTGGTGTTTGCTCAATTGGAGTTCATGTTGTCAACCATGACATTGGTCGCAAATGTTTATCTGTAAAAACCACTCCCAGTTCTCAGGCCATACAGAAATGGATCTGGCCCCAGACCATACTTTGCAGATGCCTGGACCATAAGCAATGCTCCTCCACATTGGCTGATTGATAGAATCACCTGGGGCGCTTCTCAGAAACAGCAGTGATGGGCCGTCGCCCAGTCCTATTAAATACTCATCCCTGGGCATGAGGGCGGATAGCAGTGTGGTTTGAAAGATGCTCCGTGATTCTGATGTCCAGCCAGGACTGAAAATTGCTGGCCTACAAGACAGAGTCTACAGAAGGCCTGCCTGGATCCGCTGCTACCAGCCTCCCTGGCGGCTTTTCCTGGCTCTTCTTATCTCTACTCTGTATCCTGCATCACCACATGGTGCTTTCTTCCTTCTGGGCTTTTCTCCCACTGCCCCTCTGTTGGGGAGTGTCCACAGCTAGCTGCATCCAGTTTTGGCTCAGGTGTCGCCTTCTCTAGGAAGGTAGTCTCTCCTCTCTGGTTCCTGAGTCCTTTGAATTTTGTCACATTCTATCATGCAACCCCTGGCCCTGTGCTTCCCCATTTACCTCTTGGAACCCTGCACAGACAGTAAACTCCATGACAGCAAGTGATAAGGTCTCATTCTTCTCTGGACCTGTGTCCAGCCCACGTGAGGCCAGCGAACCATCCATTGGTGCTCAGTTAACGTTTGCTGGGCAAATAAAGAATGAAGGCACCAAGTGAATGGCTGGGAGACACCCCCATGTGCATGCCACGGGGCAGCCTCCGCCTAAAGGAGCCAGACCTGATGGGGGTGGGGATGAGCGTGTGGCAGGCCGTGGCTGGTTTCCAGTGCCTGGTACAGGAAATCACAAGTTTATTTTCTGGGAATCTCATGTTTTCTGTAACTTGCACTTTCTCACATTGTGACTTGGCACTTGTTACAAAGCAACAAAGTGGTTTCCCATGATTTTTGTTGTTGTTGTTTGGTTTGGTTTGGTCTGTGAAGAATTTTGCTGCTGAAAAAATCAGCCCATTTGTAGTTAAAGGAAAAGGGTGTGTGGCTGCCACATTGGCCTGCAGCATCCTGCTGCTCTCTCTCTGTCATCTTAGTGCAGTCCCCACTGTCACTGTTTCTGGATTAACCAGATCTCACATCTCTGTTGCTGTGGCCCATACCCAGCTCTGACCTTGGTGGAGGTAGTGATCGTCCATATATAAACTCTTCAAATATTTCAAGACTACCTGTGAAAGGCCTTGTATTGCCTTTCCTACTCAAAACATCTTTTGTTTTGGTTATTTTTTCATGTGTGTAGGTAGAAAAAGACTAAGTCCCAGGTGGTAAGAGGGTATCAGAGGGAGGGAGAGGCACAACTCACTCACAGATGTATGCTATGCATCCCCAATGCTAGACACAGTATGTGTGGGTATGTGCTTTCCCCCTCTTTTATTCTGCAAAACCCTGCAAGGTAAATGGTATTCTAATTTCAATTTGTACAGAAGACTAAACAATATAAGACAGGTTAAATGCCTTGCCCAAGGTCACACACAGGTAAAAGGTGCAATAGGCAAGTTTATGTGTGTGTGTAAACTCTCTCTGGATGTATAATGTATATAAGAGAGGTATGCACCTCTTAAGTGTATAGCTCAGTAAATTTTTCACAAAATTAACATATCCACATAACCAGAATTCTAACCACGAAATAAGAATATGATCCACCTTTCTGCTCATTTCCTGCAAAGCTAACGGCTATCCTTACAACACCGTAAATTCATTTTGCCTATTTGGTAATTTAATGTAGATGGGGTCATAGAGGATATGCTCTTTTGTGTCTGCTTCTTTAATTCAAAGTTATGTTTGTGAGATTTAGCCACATTGTTCCATGGAGTTGTCATTTATTCATTCCTTTTGTGAGTATACATGATTTATTTATTCACTTTACTGTTGGTGGAGATCTGGTTGCTCTCCAGATTGAGGCTGTTACAGATGGTGCTTCGGTGAACATACTTGTGCATGTCTTTTGATACTAGTTTGGTTTTAGGGTTGGAATTCCTAGATTACAGAATATATATATGTATCTGATTTACTGGGTACTGCCAAACAGTCTTCCAAAGTGATACTATGAATATCTAGAGGAGTATGAGAATTCTGATCGCTTTGCCTCGTCTCAGGTCATATATTCCGTGATGACTGCCTTTTTCATTTTGACATTCTAGTGGTTGTATAGTTATGTCTCACTGAGGTTTAATTTGTATTTCCTTGCTATCCAGGAAAGTTAGAGCACCTTTTCGTGTGTTTATCAGCCATTTGGATACCCTCGTTTGTGAAGTGCCTATTCCACATTTTTTAAAAATCAGATTTTTTTTTTTCTTTTTTCTTTTTGGGAATTCTTTACATATTCAGGATAAACCCTTTGTCAATATTTTCTCCCGGCCTGTGGCTTATCTTTTTACTCTCTTAGTCATATTATGTGATGAAGAGAAGTTTCCAAGTTTGAAGAAATTCAGTTTATCAATTGTTTTCCCTTTATGGTTAGCATATTTTATGATTTGTTTAAGAAAACTGTGCCTACTCCAAGGTCATGAAGATACTCTCATGTGTTTTCTTGTAAAATCTTTATTGTTTTACTGTCGAGATTTAGGTCCACAGTCCATTTGGAACTTATTTTGGTGTGGAGTGTGAAATCGAGGTCCAGGTACCTCTTTTTGCATATGGATAACCAATTGACCTCGCAAGGTCTATTGAAAAGGCCAGGTTTCCCCCACTGTTCTGCAGGGTCATCTTAGTCATATATCAGGTAGCTGCACATTTGTGGGTCTGCTTCTGGACTCTGATGGTAAAATTTTTAGGCCAGAGCTATCCGTCCTACAGTGTGTCTTCTTATCATTATTCTATAATAGAAGGAATTTGAGTAAGTGCTTTTAGAACAATCTAAGGATGAAAGAACATAATATGCTGACTTTTGAGTAGGACTGTTCTGTGCTATCTAACAGAGACACCACAGGTACTCAGAGTCCCAGGTGGCAAATGGGAGTCAGTGGGGTGCGGATGTGGGGTAACTTGGAGGGAGGAGGGGCAGTGAAAGCCTGCATTCCCACACGGAGGGACAGAGGGACGTGGTTGTAGGGAACGTGCTGGCAACAGGCTGAAGCTATGACCCAGGACTTTTGAAAAGCTTTAGGGGGAGAATCTCAGAGGTTAGGGAGAAAATATGTTTTTCTGTAGCTATAAAATAAAGCAAAAACTGTTAGGCAAGGAGTTATTTGTTGAATAAGTGGAGTTTGTAACAGTTAGATTTTAATGAGAGTACATAATTTGTACTTAGGGATTATTAGCTCTTCAAAATCTTGTTCTAACTGGGTTATTAATTACATTTTTGATTATAGAAGTTAATCCATATATACTCTCACCTTAATAGGGGATTACATTTTGGTAAATGAGGCACACATAGTGAGTGTTTAATAACCTAGCTTCTTTCAGTTTTCCATGATTGAGAAATCTCAAAAAAAGAGAAATCTCTTCCCCTCCCGACCTAAATAAGGCCTATGTTCTAAATGGATATTAATGTCCATCAGGTGAAAGTGACTTGGATTAGTAGATCTCAGCTTGGGTTGCACATTTGGATCACAAAGGAAGCTTTGAAAAAATACCAGTGCCTGGGTTGCAACCCCAGAGATTCTGATTTGATGGGTCTTGACATCAACCTGTGTATCAGGACTCCTGAAAGCTACTCAAGTGATCACAACGTGCAGCCAGTGGAAAACCACAGGCCAGAGAGGTAGAATTCACTCTCCCAGGCCTGGCCTTCTGTTCACCGGGCTGCTGCTTTGAGCTGCAGCCCTTTCCATCACTCAGGGATGAGGGGCTCTGGAACTTATAGTGACTTTTTAGCATGGGTTCCTCCCAGCCATCCATTCTAACACCCAGACATGCAGGTGGGAGGTCTGAGGGTCAAAGCAGGGAAGTGGTGCATGCACATCCATGCAGTGGGTGAGCCGGGGAGAGGCTGAGACTGAAACTCAGACCTCCTGAGTTGCCGACCAGGAGCTCAGGATCTGGAAGGGTCAGCAGATGGGTGAGGATGACAGGCAGCACAGGGAATGGAAGGAAGGACACCACAGGAAGAAGGTCTGAAGCCCAAGGATCAGGGGCAGGCTGGGCACTGACCAAGTGCTCCATGACTGTTGCTGAATGAAAGCAAGAAGCTTGCCTGCAAAGCCTGATATTGTTACTAATATGTTGTTATTCATCTCACAAAAGAAACCCTTGCATGGACTCAGGCAGATTCCATACATCCCCCTCAAGCTGGGTCTAAAGCAGCATAGATTAGTATTGCTGTGGCATTGGGTGGGAATTCCTGGTCATGGGGCTGGAGCGTGTGTACATCTATCTGTCTGGCTGGCTAGCTGGCTGGCTGCCTGTATACTAGCAGATAAACCAGTGGGGAAGGGAGGATGAGGAGGAAGTTATCTTTATTCTAGTGCAGAAGTTTTCCTTGGTCACTCAATAGAAATATGGAGCTCAATATTCTGCTCAAGGGCAGGGACATGCCTTCTGTAAACACTCATTTCTGCACCGAGGTTGCTTTTGCAGGGCTTGACACACAGAATGTTCTCAGGGCAGGTTTGGTGAATGAATGATGAATTGGAAAATCTCTATTATTCTTTCTAATATTTTGTTGATCAAGGATGCGGGCATTGTGGTGCCACTCCTGCACCCCTCCTCACTGGCCACGGGGTGCCCCTGCCTCCCCAGCACTCCCACCTCTGCAGTGGCCACGCATGGCACAGAACATCAGGGCACACAGGGGAGGTAGTAACTGAGAAGGCTTACTCCTTACCAAGTTGGTGGTCATGGGCCCAAAATACTGTAGCTCTCTTTCTGATTTGCTTCTTGTCAGATTCTCATCAGAAAATAGAATTAATCCCAAAGGATCTAGATAAAAAGCCTTTGATGAAGGAATTGTTGAGTAGAAGTGGAGCATTCAGGGCTAAGGGAAAAAATAAGAGACATTGAAGCCACCTGGGTTGGAGCCCAAAGCAGCCAGGTCTGGAGGGGCCAGGAGAGAAAGTGGTATTTCCAGAGCCCTGGGAGAACTGGGCCCAGTTGAGGAGGCCGTGGGCAGGAGCTGGGGTTGCAGGAGTGCAGCACCGACACAAGGCAAAGTGCACAAGAAATGCCTCGGCCTCTTCCCCTCCTGCCCTGCCATCTCCTGCTGGCTCCTTCTGTTGGTCAAAGCCAGTGAGGAGAGGCTGGCAAGGGCACTCAGGTGCCACATCCGCTGGGCCAGCCTCCCGGGCACAGAGCAGGGCAGAGAGAGGAGAGTGGGCGGAGGGGCCGGGGTGCAGTGGGGAAGGCAGCTGCATGCTCTCGAAGGGAAGGGTCTGCTGGGGCAGAGGCAGACCCAGGAGATGTGCAAGCAGAGCCTTCCTGCCTGCGATCCCTGTGGACTGTGAGCTTCAGGGAAATAATTAATACTGCATCCGGGAATCTCATCCCTGGACCCATAATTACATGTACAGGAATTTTTTAAAGGGTTGATGGCAGTGGTTTCAATGTCTCATAAATATTCTTCCAAGGATTCTCTCCATAGAGAAGAGTGGTTTTGTCTCTCAGGCTTGGAGCCAGCTCTGAGCCTTTGAAGAAGAGGCCTCTTCTAGAGAGAAAAATCTCATGCTAGCACCCTCTTCACATCTTCCTGCCCCTGCCCTTCCGCCTGCTGTACCGAGGGCTCAGGCCCACGGCCCCATCTCTACAGAATGCTGCACTTTGTAATCACTGGATTCTGCCTCATGGGGGCTTCCTTCAGGACGTCTTCCAAGATTGCTGTCAGTAGAGTTATGGGGGGTTGATCTCAGGAGCATGGGGATGGTGGGTGCTGATAAAAACCTCCTTGGGAATTCCCACGTTTGCTCATTTTGACTAGATTCTGAAGTGAGAATGGTATGTATATAAGTAGGAGGCTTTTATGCCACCAAAGCTGAAGCAGGTGCAGGGCAGAGGAAAGACACACAAGACAGAAGAAACAAAAGAGCCTGTTTTGAGGCCCCAGGTTAAAGAAGGGTGTTCACAGACACCATCTCCTTGAGTGTCCAGAGAACCCCCCACATAGTCACTGCCTGTGCAGTTGAAACAGCTCAGACTGCCACCCTGAAGACCCCCCAGACAGGTGACTTAAATCTGGATCTTGGCCCTCCCTTAAGGAGCTGTGTGGCCTCGGGCAGCTCCCTATACTTGTCTGCTTCTCTGTTTTCTCCTTTGAAAATAGCATCATAGGTGGCGCCTGTGGCTCAGTGAGTAGGGCGCCAGCCCCATATGCCAGAGGTGGCGGGTTCCAAACCCAGCCCTGGCCAAAAACAGCATAGTAATTGTGTCTGCATTGAGATAATTCATGCAGCAATCTTCTACTCCAGTCCCTGGCACATGTGAAATACTCCCTAAATGTGAGCTGATTTTGGAGCCACTGTTTGTAGTGAGCCAACGCTTGTCCTCCGTGTGGTCACAGAACTTTGTGCGTAGCTCTGTCCCCATGCTTTCTTGCAGTCACCCTTCCTCACTAGACTGGCCGCTCTTGTGCACTCTCATGGCTGGCCCTAAAGTTGGCCCAAAGAGGGGATGAGTTGCAATGTGTTGAATGAATGCTTGAGTGGTTAGCAAATGTTGGGAACTCTTGAAATACAGAAATGCACAAGGGCTAGGCCTTGTGTGTTTGAGCCTTTGCAGAAGTAGTGGCTACAGTGGACAAGGAGCCGTGGAGCACTCCAGAAACACAATGCATGTAGAAAACTGTGCACATGGGCTCTTTCCTCCAGAGTTTTTTCGGGCCATTTAAGCTGTGGAGCATGATTACATAGTCTGCCACTATGTGCCTGAGGGGAGCTTGTTTTGAAGGTCCAGGTTAGACTTGGTTGTCCACAATTACCATGTGCCTAAGGGGAGCTTGTTTTGAAGGTCCAGATTAGACTTGGCTGTCCCCAGACTGACCACTTGAGCCTGATAATGGCAGGGAATTGGGCTACCTGGGGAAGGCTGTTGCCAAGGAAAGGGGGAGCTGGTTTAGCAGGGAGGTAAGAAGGGCTATCTGACCTGCACAGACCATGCACTCAATAGTCAGGGGTTCCAGGAGACTGCTAGAGTCTCGGGGTACTTTAGATAGACTCTGTGTGCTGGTCTTCTGCATTTGGATCTTAGCTTGAGTTACCTCCATCAATCCCCGAATTCTGTGATGTGGTTGTCCAGATATGCAGTTGAGGCACCAGGCTTCAGCATGGCCATGGTCACACACAGCAGGTGCTTGGGCCTTTGCCTTGCCATGCAGCTCTGCTGTTCCCTCTGCCCCACAAGGCTTCTGGTTTGGCTTTCCAGTTTGCACAGCCAGGATTCTCCAACATTCAATTCTGACCAATGGATCTATTGACTTTCATTTAGGAACCAAAGGGAGAACATTTCCCAACACCCATTCCCTGGTACACTTGAGCTTTCAGATGCTTAGCCTTGAAACCCTTCTGTGATCAAACACATCTGGGACATTCTCCTCCTCCTCCTGGGGAGGTCATACTGCACTTCTCCATGTGCAAGCTCCTGGGAAGTCCTTCAGTAGAGAAGCCGCCCTAAGCCCACTTTTCCCAAGCCCGTAGTCTTGTTCGTGCTGACTAACGTCTTACAGAGCCAAATGAGTCTTCCGTAAACACTGAGTAGATTAGTCAGCCTTCTTCCCAAGACCTGCAGCTAGCGGCCCTCTGAGGATGGGGACGCTGTCCTCCCGTGGTGCCAGCCAGGCCCTGAAAGTACACTGGGCCCCTGCCTCTATGTTGCAGGGCACATGGTAGCCCTGGATTGTCGTTCGTTCTTGTCCTCTTTCATTCTCGCTGTTTGGATGTGGGAAAGTGCCCATGTATGCCATTCCCTGTACTGAGAACTTATGAGAAACTCTGAATGCACCCCTTCCCCCAAAACAAAAAGAGAAAATTGAACAATCTCGCTTTGCTCATTCAGTGTTTGCTGCATTTCTGAACATGTTGCTCTCGTTTTATGAAAGGCCAGTGGGAGGTGCACACCTGCAAGTGTTGTGGGAGGGAGGTTCACGTAGACAGAGAACAATTGTTCTAGTTCTTTCTACCACTGACTGCTATGACTGCTCTGTTGGTTCTGGAAATGGCTGAGGAATGGATGGGAGCAGCTGGACTTCAACCTGTCCAAACCAAACTCTTGATCTCCCACCACCACCACCACCCCCACAAGCCTGGCCTTCCCTCAGCAGATCCCCACCTATAAACGGCACCACCACTGGCCCAGTTCCTCAGGCATAAACCCTAGAAGCCATCTCAGGTTTCCTTTCCCTCCCCACCTTCAGCCTATCAAGGCCTGTTGAGGTGAGAGTAGTGTGGCAAGTGGACTTGGGAACTAGAGGGTCTCAGCTCAGATCTCACCTCTACCACTCACCAACTGTGTGGTCTTAGGGAAGTTACCTAACCTCTCTGGTCCAGTTTTCTAACATGGGAACAGTGGGTACTGGCCTCATAGTGGGTACCGAATAGTGGGTACTGGCCAGAAAAAAACACATGAAGTAGTGAAAAGGATGTCGCAGTCCTTCTCTGAACCCCCATCTCTTTCCATCTCAACTCAGGCCACCCTGGTCTAGTCCACTGTTATCTCTCTCTGAACCATGAGAATTGCACCTAAGCAGGGCCCCATTTCCTCTATATTCTAGTATGGTCTCCACACACCAGCAAGTGCAACCTTCTGACAACACAGCCATGATGACCTCACTCCTCTGTAAAAACCCTCAGTGCAGGTTTATTATTACTTAAATTTAAATCTAAAATGAACTTTGAGGCTCGGCACCTGTGGCTCAGCGGGCTAAGGTGCCAGCCACGTACACCTGAGCTGGCGGGTTCGAATCCAGCCCCCGCCCACCAAACAACAATGACGGCTGCAACCAAAAAAAAAAAAAAATGGCCAGGCGTTGTGGCAGGCGTCTGTAGTCCCAGCTACTTGGGAGGCGGAGGCAGGAGACTCGCTTGAGCCCAGGAACTGGAGGTTGCTGTGAGCTGTGATGCCACGGCACTCTCTCCAGGGTGACAGCTTGAGGCTCTGTCTCAAAAAATAAATAAATAAATAAATA
>CAUYRH010141233.1:0-16323 GCA_963574655.1 Perodicticus potto
TGGCGGGCGCCTGTAGTCCCAGCTACTTGGGAGGCGGAGGCAGGAGACTCGCTTGAGCCCAGGAATTGGAGGTTGCTGTGAGCTGTGATGCCACAGCACTCTATCCAGGGTGACAGCTTGAGACTCTGTCTCAAAAAAAAAAGAATATGAAATATCAGGCTCGGCGCCTGTGGCTCAACAGGCTAAGGCACCAGCCACGTACACCTGAGCTGGCGGGTTCGAATCCAGCCCGGGCCCACCAAACAACAATGACGGCTGCAACCAAAAAATGGCTGGGTATTGTGGCAGGCGCCTGTAGTCCCAGCTACTTGGGAGGCAGAGGCAGGAGACTCGCTTGAGCCCAGGAATTGGAGGTTGCTCTGAGCTGTGATGCCACAGCACTCTATCCAGGGTGACAGCTTGAGGCTCTGTCTCAAAAAAAAATAAAAAAATAAAAAAATAACTTAAAAAAAAAAAAAAAGAGTATGAAATATCAAATTGTTCTTATTAAGTGACTTCCCTGTAAAGAAAAATCACATTAACAATAGTTCAGGCAGCAGCCCCTCAGAACAGGTTTGATGTTCAGCCCAGCAAAGGCTTGGAGCAAACATCAGTTAACTGGAAAGGAAAAGACAGCCACAAAAACACAGCCAAGAGGAACACAAAGGGAGCTCACAATGCAATCTTGAGGTAATAGTTAAATGAAGTCAGGTTTGTGCACAGCTCCTTCAATGTAAATCCCCAAAAGAACACAACAGGAGGTGTGGGAAACTCCCTCTAGCCATCAGTGCAATGGGGTCCAGGGTCCCAGGACACTGGAAGCTTGACTGAAGCACAGTAAGCAGTGGATGCTGTACACTCTACTCTCCTCCAGATGGCTCTGTAGGTGGCCTTGCCAGCAGCCTGAGACCCACACTGCCTCCTGCCTTATCTTCCCTGCCCCAAGGAGGAGTCCAGGCTCTCAGCACAAGAGGCCTTCACCATGAGGCCCCGTGACCATGTGCCTGGTTAGCTCAGACAG
Source organism: Perodicticus potto (assembly GCA_963574655.1). Taxonomy (NCBI): domain Eukaryota; kingdom Metazoa; phylum Chordata; class Mammalia; order Primates; family Lorisidae; genus Perodicticus; species Perodicticus potto. The sequence continues at coordinate 1,001 of CAUYRH010141233.1, forward strand.
AGACCCTGCCTAGACTCTAGTTGAGTCTTTAGTGTCACTGCCTGCACAGGCCCTGCCTGGAGCCACAAGGCCTGGCAGCATGCCCAGAGATGGGATTAGAGACTCTGGGGGCCAAAAATCCAAGGGTGGTTAAACATACTGATGAGAGAGAAACATCTTGATCACAGCATTCTTCTGACTGGCTAGAAACCATCAGGGGTTCTTCTTCTTTTTTTTTTTTTGAGACATAGCCTCAAGCTGTTACCCTGGATAGAGTGCTGTGACATCACAACTCACAGCAACCTCCAATTCCTGGGCTCAAGTGAGTCTCCTGCCTCTGCCTCCCAAGTAGCTGGGACTATAGGCACCCGCCACAACGCTCGGCCATTTTTTGGTTGCAGCCGTCATTGTTGTTTGGTGGGCCGGGCTGGATTTGAACCCGCCAACTCAGGTGTACACGGCTGGCGCCTTAGCCCGTTGAGCCACAGGCACCGAGCCTAACTGCTGCTTCTTCATCTTGCTATATTTCCCACACAGCCATGGGCTGTAGTAAGAGGAGAAGAAAGTTCAAAATACAAATATTAGTTCCTGCAAAGAGAGATTAGGACAGACATGGCTGGGCATGCAACCTGTGCTGAGCATTGTGCAGCTCCTGTAGGGCTCAGGCCCAAGAGGTTGGTGACTCCAAGAAAAGTCATGGCTGAGCCCCAGCCTTGGAATTGTGTCCAGCTCTACCCACCAATGACCAGGTTAGGGACCCTAGGCAGCCACCCAAACTTGGCTAGAGGACAGGAACTCCAATGCTGCCCTCACGAGGCTTGTGTGGCCATTCCACACCCTGTGCTAACAGGTGTTTGTAAGGATTCTTTTTTCTTTTTCTTTTTTTTTTTTTGGGACAGTCTCACTATGTCACCCTCGGTAGAGTGACGTAACATCACAGCTCACAGCAAACTCAAACTCTTGGGTTTAAGCAATTCTCTTGCCTCAGCCTCCCAACTAGCTGGGACTATAGGTGCCCACCACAATGCTCAGCTATTTTTTTGTTGCAGTTGTTTAGCTGGCCCAAGCCAGGTTCGAACCTGCCCCCCTCAGTGTATGTGACTGGCACCATAACCACTGTGTTAACAGGTACCAAGCCATGATTGCTTCTTGAGAAGTGGGCTATGGGCAGCCTTGAGCCAGAACTGGTGGCAGGCACAGAAACAAAACCTTTGGCGCGGCACCTGTGGCTCAACGGAGTAGGGCGCTGGCCCCATATGCCGGAGGTGGCGGGTTCAAACCCAGCCCTGGCCAAAAACTGTAAAAAAAAAAAGAAAAAAAAGAAACAAAACCCTTGAATATGTGAACTGAGGTCTGGAAGCAGTGTTCAGAGCAGCCTACCGGTAGCTCAGGGAAGGTCCCTTTATGTACTTCTCCTCAGCTGTCTTGTAGTCCACCGCATCCACTGCAGAGATTGCACAGATGATGGCCTGCAAGAAGGGTGCAGTGGGCTCAGTTATGGCAGGTGAGGCCTAGCAGGTTTGTAGGGAGCATGTGCGTGGGAGACCTGTAAGGGGCCCAGTATAGCCAGCTCTTGCCTCTAGACATGACCAGAAAACTCCAGATCATGAATCAGAAAACACCTGATCTCTGAAACTTCTGCTTATAATGAAGGCTCTAAGTTAAATCCACAATGGTATGTTTTGGGTTAAAGACAAGGTCACATCACTAAGAGCAGAGAATAAAAAGGAAGACCCTTAGCCAGGCGTTGTGGCGGGCGCCTGTAGTCCCAGCTACTCGGGAGCCTGAGGCAGGAGAATCGCCTAGGCCCAGGAGTTGGAGTTTGCTGTGAGCTGTGACGCCACAGCACTCTACCGAGGACAATAAAGTGAGACTCTGTCTCTACAAAAAATAAAAATATAAAACAAAGGGCGGCACCTGTGGCTCAATGAGTAGGGTGCCGGCCCCAGCCAAACTGCAACAAAAAAATAGCTGGGTGTTGTGATGGGTGCCTGTAGTCCCAGCTACTCAGGAGGCTGAGGCAAGAGAATCACCTAAGCCCAAGAGCTGGAGATTGCTGTAAGCTGTGATGCCATGGCCTTCTACGGAGGGTGACAAAGTAAGACTCTGTCTCTTAAAAAAAAAGAAAAAGAAAAGAAACAACAAAAAAGTGAATGAGACTATATTTAAAAAGAAAAAGAAAAAAAGGAATCACTGTTAACTTTTTTTTTTTTTTGGAGACAGTGTTTCACTTTTGTCACCCTTGGTAGAGTGCAGTGGGGTCAACCACCTCAAACTCAGGCTCAAGCAATTCTCTTGCCTCAGCCTCCCTACTAGCTGAGACTACAGGTGTCTGCTACAATGCTCGGCTATTTTTAGAGGCGAGGTCTCACTCTGGCTCAGGCTGGTCCACCTGTGTGCTCAGGTAACCCACCTGCCTCAGCCTCCCAAGTGCTAGGATTATAGGCGTGAGCCACCGCACCCAGCCTAATTTTTTTTTTTTTAGATGAAATAACAGTATTATAACTATAATAAACAAATGATCCTCTGGTGGGGGGTGGGGGGTGGTGCAGAACTGCCCTGGATTTTTTTTTTTTTTTCTGAGATAGAGTTTGATTATGTCACCCTCAGTAGAGTGCCATGACGTCACAGCTCACAGCAACCTCAAACTCTTGGGCTTAAGTGATTCTCTTGCCTCAGCCTTCCAAGTAACTGGGACTACAGGTGCCCGCCACAACGCCTGGTAATTTATTTATTTATTATTATTATTATTTTTTGGTAGTTTTTGGCCAGGGCCAGGTTTGAACCCACTACCTCCTGTATATGGGGCCGGCGCCCTACTCCTTGAGCCACAGGCGCCACTCAACGCCTGGTAATTTTTTTATTGTAGTTGTCATTTTTGTCTAGCAGGCCCGGGCCAGGTTGGATCCGGCTAGCCTGATGTATGTTAGTCAGTACAAGACTAACCACTGAGCTATGGCTGCTGAGCCAGAACTGCTGTTTTAAAGATATACACTAAAGATATACGCAAGTGTTATGGAACACTTATGGGTCAAAAAATGTGTAAGGGGTTTTTTTGCCCAAAAAAATCTCTATGGGGAGAGGGGCTCATAAAGGTTCACTGTGCTATAAATATTTTCTTTCTGTATCTCTATGAAAATTTTCACAATTGTATGATTCTGAGTTTGACAAGATCTTTCTTGTGCAGACGCCCACCTGCCCAGCGGGGCCCTGACACTCTAAACATGAACTGCAACAGTGTGTCTGCACTTCACCAAGCTAAAGTTCAAGATCACAGACACCTTTTAATTTTTGATTTTTCAACTTAGGATGGGTTTCTTGATTGTGGCCTGGGAATAGGATACCTGTGCCCTGAGTCACTTCTATCCTGGATGGTCCTGTACATGCACACAGCATACAGCCCCAGCTCTCATAGCCTCACAGTCCCCAGGCCACGTGGAGGCACCGCCAGCTTACCTCAGGGAGCAGCACATCCAGGACAAAGCGGATTCTGTCACCGTGGGCACGTGTCAGCACCGGGCCACCCAGCTCCTGGCAGAAGCCCTGCAGGTACTTCACCACCAGGTCCAGCTGCTCCTCGTCTTCTAAGTAGGTCTCCACACAGGTCATGGCCTGGCTTGAGCTCAAGAAGGTCTCAAGCCAGCGTGATGGCCGCCGGCTCTTCAGGATGGCCCGCAGGTGGCTCTCCGTGCCCCTGGCCTTCACAATGTACTCCACCAGCTTCTGGTTAGCTCGGTCGCGGGCAGCCCTCGAGCGGTCAGGGAGTACCTTCCTGCAGGGCAGCCTCCGCCCCAGAGCACTCACTGCCTCTGGCTCTTCAGAGCTTCCCTTGCTCAGCTGTGGAAACCGGGTCCCTAAGGCATCCTGCTGAATGGACTTCCGGACAGGGTAGCCTGCAAAGGAAGCAGTGGGGACCAGTGCTAGGGGACAGGTCCCTGCCAGCTTCCCTCCATGACCACACCTAGGGCCCAAGCCTGAGGCTGGGGGTCCCGGATCTAGGAGAGACCTAGATGCCTCAGGTTCCCTGAGAGCCACTGGGGAAGAGTCTCCATATCCTGAAGGCTCTTCCTTTGGGAGGATCCCTGACATTTTTCCATTAACTGGGCCCTTTAGCCAAATTTAACCCTAAAGAGCAGAGCACCACACACACACACACACACACAAACACACACACACACTGATGAGGAATCAATTCAGCTATTTCCATTCCTTTAACAGCTGAGAGAACTGGAGAACCCTGTACGTCAGTAACCGACATGGAACACAGGCAATGAGAAACGCTGGTAAAATGCTTCAGCATTCAGGTAACTTTCTTAAAATACAGGATGTGAATGGCTTCCAGCTGAGGGGAGAATAGAGTAGCTCCCAGGCCTGAGTGGGTGTGGACGGCCCCTTGGCCCAATATAACCCCTCCCATAGCTTATGACATAGAAATTGTTTCCTCAAGGGATGAAGAACAGATTGCACTTTCAAAGACATGCCTGCAACTTACTTATGTCAGCAGCATAATACTCCAGGAAAGAGCCAGAAAAAGACCCACAACCTGCAGAGGGAGGAGGGGAGAGCGGCACTCAGGAGACTCTGGAAACATTCTCCAGGCCCTTCCTAGGACTTTCTAGTCTGAGCCTGACCCAGACACCTCTTCCCATGAGCAGGTAATGGGGTCACAGTCCTGCTCCCAGGAAAGAGCACCTGGGCACGAGTCTTCTGGGATGACCTGAGGATATAACACATTTTACATTTATTTACGTTTCATACATTCCCAACCACCAGACTTGGGATAAATGAAAACCAACTCTCTCACTGAAAGGAAATCCTGTCTCTGTTTCTACTAGTTGTGTCCACCCGCCCAGGTGCTTGCCCCCCACCCGCCTCCCTGTTCTTGGCTGTGCAAAGCCTCCACGCACCTAACCGGACCCTGTAGTCAGTGATGAGGGACACGCACCAGCCGATGGCCTGGTCAAAGTCCTCCCTGGCTTTGTTCTGCAATGAGACCAACAGTAGGCGTCAGTGTACAGCAGTGAGGAGTGTCCAGGTACCCAGGTTCAGAGGCCACACATGGAGCCCTGGACCTGACCTCTGAGCCTTACTTGTTAAGACCCTGGCAGAAATGCACCAGGCCCAGGTCTGGGTCCCAAGCCAAAATGTGGTCACCAGTGATGCCTCACTCTGAGCCACCTTGGTGTGGACAACATAAAATACCTCAGATGTGACCAATGTATCATTAGGTGGAAAAAAAATAAAAGTTATAAGTTAGGTACAGTGATGCACACCTATAGTCCCACTCAGGAGGACAGCTTGAGTCTAGGGAGTTCAAGGCTACAGTAACCGATGATGATGGAACTGCACTCTAGCCTAGGTGACAAAGCGAGACCCTATCTCTAAATAACAAATAAATAAAAATAAAATGTTTTAGGTAACACCTCGTTCTAAGAGATGTCTTCATGCCTGTGTACCTGAGCTTGCTCATGAATTAGAACAAGGTAGGGTCAATCTAGGGGATGCACTGCCCAAGGGAGGGGACGTCAGCAGCTTGCTCATGAATTAGAACAAGGTAGGGTCAATCTAGGGGATGCACTGCCCAAGGGAGGGGATGTCAGCACCCAGGCCTCCTCCCTGTCCTCACTAACAAGAAGAGGAAAACACACTCCATATGCTCACTTCCAGCAGCTGTTGACTCGGACCCAAGATACCACCACCCATTAAAGAGAAGGGGTTTTGTGGTGAAATCAAAGAGCTGGGATGACACACCCTGGGGTCAACGCATGTTCTGCTGTCCCTTGACAGATGCCTCAGCCTAACCTTCCCAACAGAACCAATGCTGGGGCGTTTACCCCTTGGCAGATACTGGGGTGACCAGAGTGGGTAGCTGTGGCTCTGGCCAAGCTTAGGCTGACACCTGGATGGCAGCTGGTAGGCTCCATAGAGAAGGCAGCATAGCAGCCCTACAGACCCTGCAAGGCTCAGGAATGGCCCATCAGTGCTCATCTAACAAACCCTCAAGGTTTCTGCTGGCCCCCAGCAACCTCTAGTGCTTACCTACCAAGTAGCTTCCCCCCAAACCAGTTCTCAGGGGAACTTACTTTTTTTTTTTTAGAGACAGAATCTCACCTTGTCGCCCTTTGGTAGAGTGCCGTGGCATCAGCTCACAGCAACCTCCAGCTCTTGGGCTTAGGCAATTTTCTTGCCTCAGCCTCCTGAGTAGCTGGGACTATAAGGGCCCGCCACAACACCCAGCTAAGGGGCCCCACTTACTACCACTGAAATACAACATACTTCAAGACCCCCACACCTGACTGCACCAGTGGCAGTCACCAGTGTTTTTCTCAGAAAGAGGAAAGCCAGTTCATAGGCATCCTACCACCATCTTGGAACCTCTAGGATAACCCATGTCCTCTTAACCTATACCCTGTTGTGCTAAAACCCTCCTTTCTTTTTTTTTTTTTGAGACAGAGCCTCAAGCTCTCACTCTGGATAGAGTGCTGTGGCATCACAGCTCACAGCAACCTCCAATTCCTGGGCTCAAGCGAGTCTCTTGCCTCCACCTCCCAAGCAGCTGGGACTACAGGCGCCCACCACAACGCCCGGCCATTTTTTGGTTGTAGCCGTCATTGTTGTTTGGCGGGCCCGGGCTGGATTCGAACCCGCCAGCTCAGGTATACGTGGCTGGCGCCTTTGCCAGCTGAGCCACAGGCGCCGAGCCTAAAACCCTCCTTTCATGTGTCTCAGACATACACATCTAAGAGCAAGATGCCTGCTCTCCTGTCACCCCATGCATTCCTCCATTTCTTTCTTTTTTTATTTTTTTGAGACAGAGTTTCATTTTGTCACCCTTGGTAGAGTGCTGTGGTGTCACAGTTCACAACAACCTCTAACTCTTGGGCTCAAGCAATTCTCTTGCCTTAGCCTCCCAAGTAGCTGGGACTACAGGCACCCACCACAACACCCAGTTATTTTTAGAGGGGGGGGTCTCACTCTTGCTCAGGCTGGTCTCGAACCTGTGAGCTCAAGCATTCCACCTGGTTCGGCCTTCCAAGTGCTAGGATTATAGGCATGAGCCACAGCCCTGGTCCCTGTCCCTCCTTTTCTGGACGGCATCTCAGTTCCCGAGAGTGGAAACAATGCTTCCTAGAGTGTGGGATCGGCGCCCATAGCACAGTGGTTACAGCGCCAGCCACATGGATTGAGGCTGGCAGGTTCTAACCCAGCCCGGGTCAGCTAAACAACAATAACAAATGCAACAAAAAAATAGTTGGGCGTTGTGGTGGGTGCCTGTAGTCCCAATTACTTGGTAGGCTGAGGCAAGAGAACTGCTTAAGTCGAACAGTTTGAGGTTGCTGTGAGCTCTGAAGCTATGGCACTCTACTGAGAGCGACAAAGTGAAACTGTCTCAAAAACAAAAAGAACACTTTCTAGAGTGTGGAGAGGCCAGGCTGCTGGGCTGTATCTCCGGGGTTTGAGGCCTGCTGTGATCACTGCCCCTCCTCGCACCCAGGTGCCCCTTGGGCCACAGTGGATAAACTGAACAGCTAGCAGACAGGGAGCAGGGTCCCTCTTCCACAGGGTGACATGTTAGGACAGAACCCTTCCCCAACACTGCCTGCAGGCTCTCTGAGAGGCCATAAAGTTTTGGACAACACAACGTGTGAACATAGCAGCCTGGATGTCCAGCCCCACAGTCCCATGTAGCCTGGTGCAAGTCCAGCAGAGATGGGCAGGACAACGCTCACTGAGGCCCAACTGCAGCTGCAGCACCAAAGAGAGGCTGAATCCCTGAGTCCTGAGAAGCAAAAGCAACTGCACAGAACTGGAGGGAGGCTCAAGAAGTCCTTGTCTGGGGTGGCGCCTGTGGCTCAAAGGAGTAGGGCGCCAGCCCCATATACCGGAGGTGGCGGGTTCAAACCCAGCCCCGGCCAAAAAAACTGCCAAAAAAAAAAATTAAATAAATAAAAAAAAAAAAAAAAAAAGAAGTCCTTGTCTGGGTGGCACCTGTGGCTCAGAGAGTAGGGCGCCGGCCTCATATGCCGAGAGTGGTGGGTTCAAATTCAGCCCCAGCCGAACTGCAAACAAAAAATAGCCAGGCGTTGTGGCAGGCGCCTGTAGTCCCAGCTACTCGGGAGGCTGAGGCAAGAGAATCGCCTAAGCCCAGGAGTTGGAGGTTGCTGTGAGCTGTGATGCCACAACACTCTACCGAGGGTGATAAAGTAAGACTCTATATCTACAAAGAAAAAAACAAAACAAAAGAACTCCTTGTCTACCTACCCCTGGGTTCTGTTTTTTGTTTTTTTGTAGATACAGAGTCTCACTTTATCACCCTGGGTAGAGTGCCGTGGCGTCACACAGCTCACAACAACCTCCAACTCCTGGGCTTAGACGATTCTCTTGCCTCAGCCTCCCAAGTAGCTGGGACTACAGGTGCCCGCCACAACGCCCGGCTATTTTTTGTTTGCAATTCGGCCGAGGCCGGGTTTGAACCCTCCACCTTTGGTATATGGGGCCGGCGCCCTAAGCCACAGGCACCGCCCCCTGGGTTCTGTTTTTTCTTAAGTTGCTACAATAAAATGAGTATTTCCAAAGTTAAACAGACATTTCTTTTTTTTTTTTTTGCGGTTTTTGGTCGGGGCTGGGTTTGAGTCCGCCACCTCCGGCATATGGGGTCAGCGCCCTATTCCTTTGAGCCACAGGCGCCGCCCTAAACAGACATTTTTAACTTGGACAAACCCCTTGTAGGTTGTATACGGAATGTATGAGAAAAACTGACTGCAGACTCATGGGGCCCAGGGGCTGCTCATAGGAAGCCGCCTGCCATGAGACACACAAAGATGTCAAAACTCACATCCAATGCCTTGACCTCCTAAGTTCCTGGCCTCAAGAAGCTCTCACCTGGGTGCCCTGTCCCAAAGGTTAACATGAGTACAGGTGGATATGGGAGGAGCTGGCCTTGCACCTGCTGGCCCCAGGCCCCAGTTTCCTCACCTGTAAATGGGGAGATAGGACAGCCAACTTCCCAATGTGGTTGTGACTGATCCCCACAAGTAAATGCCCAGAGCAGGCACGGCACTAGCTCTAACTACTATTCTTCAGACTGTCCGCACACACTAGTCACAAAATAAACCATTCAAAAAGGCAAGTACAAATAATAATCTACCTACCAGAAGCGTCTGTTTCTCTTTACAATCAAAATGCTTTAATCTTCTCAGAGATACTGTGATCCTTGATGAAGCAGAAATTTGGGAGAGTTAGCATGCAGGAACTTCACCTAATGCACTGAGACATGCTGCCCTTCCTCTAGCTAGCTGAGTGAGTGGAGGAGTGCCACAGCCTCTACCAGCCCCCACAGCCTTAAAGACCCATTTCCATGCTAGGGGCACCATCCGAGCATTATAGACCAAGCAGAGAACAATAGGTAAATAATTGACCAACTAACAAAATAGCCAAATTCACATGGAAGCAGGATGTTGTCTTCACATCACCTACACACACCAAATTTTGCTATAGTTTTTGGGAAATAGTGGATCCAATGAAAGTCTGGTTGGGCTGCCTTTCAAAACCAGCAAATAATGTTTTGAAAACTGGAGTGTTTGACCAGTTCCTTTAAATACGGCCTTTGTTTGGATTTTCCTTTCTGGCAAGTGAGAGATGGCAGGAAGGCACTCTGCAGCCCCACACCCCATCCCCTCTAAGAGCCATGAGGCCGCCACCTGGGACCACCTGTAAGGAGCAAAGAGCAACAGTCTTACCCTCTCCCCTTGGGATTCATGTCTCCTTCAATAAAAAGCACACTTGCTTTTTTATCTCTCCGCCTAACACTTTTGACCTGTTGGCAAATCCAAGGAAAAAAAGTGTTAAACAAAGAATGATCGTGGATTTTGATTGTTTTTCTGACATTATCTCATCTGGCTTTATGGTGAACAGCAGAAACATACATAACAAGCAATGCCACCAGACCCAAGGCAACCCTGGGCAAAATGCACAACAATGGAATGCCAAGAAACCACCCCAAGCTTGGTTGCACACATTGCTCTAAGTGTTTTTACTTCTGAGTAAAATCAGCTCATTTTGTTTTGGTTCTTTTTTTTGTTTGTTTTTGTTGTTTTGGTTTTTTAATAAAAGGGAACACACCTACCACTGCGAGCTAACTCTTTAAATAACTGCCTGACCAATTCTCCCAGTGGCTCAGCAGGGCAGGTTTACTCTCATTTTTTAAATGAGTGAAGTGAACTCAGAAAGGGCCAGGAACAATCCCAGGCCCCACAGGAGGGTACCAAGGATCCACACCAAGCTGACCTGACTCCGATCCAGCCCCTCCATGGCCTGGCTATCCTGGCGGAGCTCCAAAGGAAAACAAAGCTACAGAGGACCTCAAGCCCTGAAGCCTGGGTCTCAGGTGAGGATGTCTGCTCTCACACCCCAGGAACCTGTCACATTAGTGATATGTTAGCCTGGCAGTGACCCAGGGAACAAAAACAAGGGCTGGAAAGTTGTAGGAAGGTAGGCTGGGTGGGGGCCCACTGAGAAGCAGGTGGTGAGGGTAGACAGTAGAGCCTCCCAGACTCAGCCTCCCTCACCACCACACAGGAGGTGCCTGGCTCTGCTATAAATGCTTCAACCTACACATTGTTGGTTAATACTACACAACGTTGAAGCCCATGTTTTCTGTAACCAGAGTCATATTCAAGGAGGTGTTGATGACTCTGGTGAGATATGACTCTTTAAAACAGCAAAAACATCTCATAATTACTGCAGGGCAGATGCCTTTTGAATTTAGACATCTTTGTCTCTAAACAAAATTAAAAATCAACAGCTTAAACAATGAGAATCCTGCCTATGCCGGGCGAGGAATCATCTTGCTTGCCGGGCATGCAGACAGCACAGCCGAAAGGCCACCCACGTCTGAACTCACCACCATACTGGGAGCTGTGAAAGGATTCCAAATATCCATTTTTATCCATAGAACCCATCTCTGCCATAAAATCTAAATTAATGAGCTTTAACGGGGGGAAAAAGGTTGAAATGGACAGTATTTAAAATGAGCACATCGCTAACACTTTTTTTCAGGCAGGTTTTTCTAAATCTGCCTTGTAAAAATGTGACCTGTATGCCTTACACTATATTGTATCAAATGATCAAACTCCCTTTATTCAGGCAAATGTGTCTCTATTAATCTTTTTTATAAACCCACCATTTTTATCCAGCAATAACAATGAAAATATTTGCTCAGATCAAATTATCAAGAATTGAGGATGAGTAGAATAAAAATTCATGGGATTTGACTAACTACTCTTAAAAGATGGAGGAGATTGTTCTTACCACTGCTGGCCAGAAGGGGTATTTTTGGTATTTAAGCCAGACTAGCATTCCTACTTCAAACGAACGTGGTTCTAGAATTAAAAATAAAAAAAGGAAGAAAAAAGAAAAACAAAAGATAGAATAGACAAGTCAAATCCATAGCAAGCACCAAGCACAATAGCTTGAGAAAACACAATTATTGTGATATTGTTTAGATCTGATTTTAACGATAATTCATGTAAAAAAAATCAAGAGAATTTGAAAGGCAGATTTATAACTCATGTCGCTTAAGTCTAACCGGCAACTATGAGATCATAAAGCAAAACAACAATGGTTCAGAGTGTGGTGCAGTGCTGGCTTTTCAGAATGACAAACGTACTGTGGTGACAGGCGGGAAGCCATGAGAGCCAGGTAGGGATTCTCTGTCCTCTATGTGAAATCCTATAAATCTAAAATTATTCCAAAATAAGACACTGTTAAAAAAAAAAAAAAAGTAAACTAAATAGAAATGAGGTAATGTCACACAATGAAGATCCAAACGTATGAACTTAAATTTCCAAAATTTTAAAAGGCTTAACTGAGAAACTACGGTTAAAAATGGGAAAATTTACATTAGAACTTCAAATCTATCCATGGATGAAATTTAACTACATTTCACCTAATGGACACAATGTAAGGGGATACAGGACAACCCCTGGGTGAAGGACTCAACTACAACTTGGACTTTACCTAAAATGCAAACGATATAACCTAATGATCTGCACCCTCATATTAATCTGAAAAAAAAAATGAACTACATTTCCTACACCAAAAATACCAAAAATGAGTGAATTAAATTTAAAAAAATCGAACAACAGAAACACCAATAGAAAATGGAGGCTATTCTTATACACGCAAAACAAAGATGCTCAGCCTCACACTATTGCAAGAAAGGAAATGCTGCAATATTTGACTACAAGGTCAGTAAGAAAGAAAACCAAATAAAAGGGGAGACAAACTGGGAAAGACTTTTGCTGCCAATATGACCAAGTGTTGGTTCCCACCTGGTAGGGGGCATTTAGTTTTCAAGAGAAACTTCAGAGCCCATGTGGACAAACAGCCAATTCAGAGGTCAGTTTGTAAATCCTCAAGATAGACATTCAGCCTGACAGGTTAAAAAAAAAGGTAAAAACCAGTTCAAGCTATCTATAGGACAAAAGACCAAACACCTGGGTTTTGTGAGGGCCTAGTGACCTGACCCCAGCTGGTAGCAGTGGGGGCAGAAGGGTCCCCTGGGAAGGCACAATGCCCTTCCTGTGGGAACCCTACTCTGGGAACTGATGCCACAACAATGATTTCTTGGGAGTCTAAGGCCCTGCAGCACCCACTGTCCCAGAATAATTCAGACAGAAGCCCACGGGTGGGATAGGATTAGTGACAACTCAACACCCTTAGGAAACAATAACTAATTGCCATGAAGAATGATTACAAGATCATGTGAAAAAGTAAAAAAAGGATGGGTTAGCGTTAAGTGAAAAAAACAAAAAAGAAAATGCAGAATTGTAATTAAGTTCATTCAATGATGAAAAGCATTCAGAGCAGCTTGGACAAAAAAAGAACTATGTTAACAATACTGCTCTCACACACATGCGCACAGGAGAGCAAGCAGAGCGGGCAGGTTCCCGGCTGAGACTGCCTGCTCTGCAGTCCTGTGGGATGCTACCATGGAAGAAGTGGGTATGAGGTCCTCCACGATGCCTGCACTATTTCTGTAACAGTCCACGAATCTGTCCTTCTAAACTAAACTGGAAGGTGCGGTTTCGAATCTTTGGGTCTCATTTCTGATTCCTTCCACACAGATGCTCAGTGGCACCTAAAGGCAGATTTCCCCTCTGGTACAAACAGCTACGTGTGAAGACCCTCCCTGGACAGATGCCTGAATATCATCACCAAAGGTGGTTGATGGCAGCTGGGCCTAGGAGGCAGTGCTAGGCCACACCTCAGCCATGGCGACACAAATCATCTTTCCATTAGCCATCCCTCCTTCCCACTGTGGGGAGAGGAGGACAACACTTAAGGTAGAGCAGAGGAGAAACATCCTAACAGGGAGGGCTGCGCTGTCTCTTCCTAGGAGCCTGCTCCCCTTTAGACAGATGACAGAAAATGGGGCACATCTTAAGGTCCCTTCCAGGTCTCAGTTCAATAGGAGAAAAATTAAATAGCAAGAGACCTTCAGTGCCAGATGTCAGAGATAGTCTCAGAACACTAGCCCACACTGCCTTTGAGTATATCATTACCACCAAAGGCTGCTCTGTGGTTACTTCTTACCGTGATATAAAAGGATTCTTGGTGGCTCCTCATCATCCTCGTCTTCGTCCAGGATGGAATTAATGGAATTAAACTCCATTGACTCCTCAGAAGACTGAAGGTCTGCCAACAATGTCACGTTAGACTTTCACTGTCATCACACCATCTTGATGACTCATCCCAAGAAAACATTTCGTGATACATGACCACCAATGCATAAAGAAAAAATTCTACACTGCCAGGCTTGGCGCCTGTGGCTCAACAGGCTAGGGCACCAGCCACGTACACCTGAGCTGGCGGATTCAAATCCAGCTCGGGCCTGCCAAACAACAATGACGGCTGCAACCAAAAAATGGCCGGGCGTTGTGGGTGGGAGCCTGTAGTCCCAGCTACTTGGAACGCGGAGACAGGAGACTCGCTTGAGCCCAGGAGTTGGAGGTTGCTGTGAGCTGTGATGCCATGGCACTCTCTCCAGGGTGACAATTGAGACTCTGTCTCAAAAAAAAAAAAATTCTACACTGCCAAATTCAATAGGATGCACTTCAATTAAAGTGCATTTAATTAATTAATTTGGGTTTTTTGAGACAGAGCCTCAAGCTGCCACCCTGGAGAAGAGTGCTGTGGCAACACAGCTCACAGCAACCTCCAATTCCTGGGCTCAAGCGAGTCTCCTGTCTCCGCGTCCCAAGTAGCTGGAACTACAGGCACCCGCCACAATGCCTGGCCATTTTTTGGTTGCAGCTGTGACTGCTGTTTGACGGGCCCGGGCTGGATTCGAACCCGCCAGCTCAGGTGTATGTGGCTGGTGCCTTAGCCCGTTGAGCCATAGGCGCCGAGCCTTAAAGTACATTTTAAAGAAAAATACTAGACAGGGTAAAAAGGTGAGAGGGAGAGAACACCTTTCATGTTGTAAATGACAGAATGAGAGGCAGGCTAGAAGCAGCTGCTATCTAAATCGTGGAAAGCTGTGTTAATTCTGGGTGGGATTCCTTTTGTCCCATGATAGCTAACTCCTTAGTCTGTACCTCTCTATGGTCAGACAGGTAGCGAACACCCCCAACCAAGAGTGAATCATGAACAGGATAGGGTGTACTTGTTGTGTCTTTAGAGAAAGTAAAAAGACACATACCAGTTCCCTTGTCATTGTAGTTGTATATCTCCCTAAAGACTGACATCTAGGTAGTGAGTTCATAGACAACAGATCTTAAAAGACAACTGATCCTGCAGTCACATTAACATTTTTGAACTAGCATTTCAAAAATAAGCAGGATGCTACAATGCTAAAATGGAAAACAAGGTGCAAGGTGGCAACCACACTAAAATGATAGTATCAACACAGGAATTCTCTTTTTTTGAGACAGAGTCTCACTATGTCACCCTTGGTAGTGCCGTAGCATCACAGTTCACAGCAACCTCCAACTCTTGGGCTTAAGCAATTCTGTTACCTCAGCCTCCCAGTAGCTGGGACTACCGGCAGCTGCCATAACACCTGGCTATTTTTCGTTGTTGTTGTTTAGCTGGCGAGGGCCAGGTTCAAAGCCATTAGCCCCCGTGCATGTGGCCAGCACCCTAACCACTAAGTTACAAGGACCGAGCCAACACAGGAATTCGTTGTTTTTTTTGTTTTTTTTTTTTGAGACAGAGCCTCAAGCTGTCACCCTGGATAGAGTGCCGTGGCTTCACAGCTCACAGCAACCTCCAATTCCTGGGCTCAAGCGAGTCTCTTGCCTCCACCTCCCAAGTAGCTGAGACTACAGGCACCCACTACA
>CAUYRH010141235.1:0-12688 GCA_963574655.1 Perodicticus potto
GTCTCTTGCCTCCACCTCCCAAGTAGCTGGGACTATAGGCACCCACCACAACGCCTGGCCATTTTTTGGTTGCAGCCGTCATTGTTCTTTGGCGGCCCGGGCTGGATTCGAACCTGCCAGCTCAGGTGTACGTGGCTGGTGCCTTAGGCCGTTGAGCCACAGGCGCCGAGCTGGCTATTTTTTTTTGTTGTTGTCATTGTTGTTGAAGTTTGGCTGGGGCCAAGTTCGAACCTGCCACTCTCAGTGTATGGGGCCAGTGCCCTACTCACTGAGCCACAAGTGCTGCCCAGTGGTATGTTTTTACTGGATAAATTCTATGAAACAAAATCCAGAGATGATCATTCTAATCTCATTGTTAAAAGTATCACTGTATTTTATTTTCCACACAGTACATTAGAAGTCTCACAAAACATAAAGCATTGTTACAACAATGTGAAATGCTGCTTGAGTTGTTTTTCCAGTCGCATAGTCCTTACTTCTCTTTTGACAACAGAAACTTCCGTCCCCACCACCTCCCATATCAGTCATTTAGGGAGGGGATTTTCTGAAGGAACCTTCAGTTTCAGCCAGGAACCAAACTCCGTTGTATGCCGTGGTTTATGGTGTTCCTTTATACTGAATCCTCTCTTGCAGTGTTCAAAGTCATTCTGTCATTCTTTGTTAATCACCAATGCCAATTTACAAGCCCAAAGAAAGAGAGAAGATATCTTTACCTTCAATTGAATGAGACAAATTTAGGAAAAAATGCAATTGGTTAAAGGGTACAGATAATGACTCATAAGGATTTTGCATGACAGAAAAGAGGAAGATTTCGGAAGAGGACAGAAGTGTGCCCGGTTGTAGCTGGTACAGGTAGTAACTTGTTAGGAGATGGGGCCATCAGCCATGGAGCAGGGATCCGTGTATCCGCGTGAAGGGATGAGACCATTTAAGGAAGGAAGGATGACTGATTTGCAGAGTGGGTAGCTTCACTTCTTGGCAAAATCAGTCTGTGACTTCCTGAAAACATGCCCCTTGGATTAATGTGTGGCCCATTTAAGTTGAACAAACTACCCTTTCTTTGGTGATTGATCCTTTTCCCGAGGGCTATCATATCACCTTGGAATGTCTGTTTATTTTCTCTCTCCCTCCCACTTACTCCTTAGTGGTACTTTTTAAACATATAGACAAGAGTAGAAAATAGTAAAATAATCCCTTGCCATCAAGCTTTAATAAATAATAATGTTCTGCCATAAACATAAACATTATAAAGTATTACTTTGTAGATTTGAAACTTTCTAGGAATGGTCTCACACATGTTGTATTGTTTTATAACGTTTTTGCGGCTAATTTTCAAATTATATCCAGTTTGTTTCACGTGGTAGTTTTCATTTTCATTTGTTGAATGCTATCCCATTGTGAATATTAGTGTATTATTTATTCATTCTCCTGTGGATGGTCATTTATTTCTAGTTTTTACTGTTAACAATGGCACAGTACGCTGTTGTATATTTCTTTTGCACATGCGTTAAGTTTTAGGGTTTTACCTTAAAGTGGAAAAGCTGATTTGGTTTCCAAAGTGGTATAATTCTTCTTAAAATAGTAAATGAGCATTTTCATTTCTTCTTGATCTCACCAACCCTTGCTATAGTCAGGCCTTATTTTTCTCAGTCAGGGCTGGGAAGGTGGTGCTGTATTTTGACATTTTAATTAGAATATTCCCGATTAACTGTGAGTTTGGGTATCTTTTATCAGGTTTTCCTTTTAGTAAACTTCCTGATCATTTAAATAATGCATGTTTCAAATTATATTCTCATTTATTTAGGGTAGTCAAAGAGTCATATTGAAACAAGTCTTGAGTATTGATAATTATCTTTAATGCATTTATATTCAGAGGATGTAATTTATATATACATATGTCATATATATATGTGTGTATGTGTGGCTGAGATACAAGGGTGGGTGTTGGATCTAATAAGCAATATACAGATGCAATGAGTTATGCACTTATTTCTAAAATGGGGAAAATACAGCACATCCCAAAGGTTTCCCCCAACATCTCTGTACATTGGGAAAATAGGAGATTATAGCTAAATGTACCTTTACTTACAAAATATTCATTACAAAATTTTACGAAATATTCTCTATGTGTTGGCCTCCTCTTTGTAAAATTATAAAGGTACATTTAGCTACAATTTCCCATTGTTCCTGTGTATGGCAACTTTGGGGTGGCCTTTGGGACACCCCGTAGATACTTTTTGCTTGAGGAATTCCTCCTAGCCTCTCTAGTCTATAGCATAATGAGCTACTTTCTCTATTAGTGTCGAAAATCTTCTATTTACCTCTATCTCAAGAACTCAAGTGAGCTGAGGGAAATTTTTGACACCTCAGTTAATACATGACTTGGAACCGATTATATAAATGATGAGAGAGAGAATCATTTCACTGAAAAATTTCCCTAAGCATTCAGTTGCCTCTTTCCAGATCAGTTTCCCTGTTGGTGTGTAAACAGTGGTGGCACTATAAATATTTGTTGTCTGCTGTAGTGGATTGTATGTGTGCTTAGTCCGATACTCTGTTTTCACAGGGCATTTACTGGGGTAGAGCTATCTAATTATGTCTTACAACAGTGTATGAACTGCTGCCTTCTTCACGTCATGCCTTACCAGTTTAATGTGACCCGAGCTCCTTTCACTCACCCCAGGGGGGTTCCATCCTCCTTTAGTTGCAGAAAGTATTTGTGACTGTTACCTCCCCTGCTTCTTTTATGTCCCCATTTTATCCCGAGATTGTGTAGTTCTGTTCTAGGAATATTGCTGTATTTCTTTATCAGTGTCCCAGTCTGTAGGGAGATCACGTGAATTAATGAAACTCCTGTAGGGTCTGGGTTTTCAGGTCTTGACTCTCTGAAACATTGCTTTAAAATGAAATATTTCCTGTGTATTTTGGCTACCCACATCATTGGGCTAAAAATTCTCATCTGTATTGTCTGCCGTTTTCTCGCTGTCCCCTTCTGTAGGACTTCTGTAACCCTGCGGTCTCCCTTCTGGAAGACTTTGACAACATGATGGTAACACCCCTGCTATCATTCCTTTTTCTTTCCTTCATTGTTTTTAAAGACACTTTTATAGCATTGCCCTTTGAACATCAAAATGAGAAGCAGGTTTTTCTTCTCCAGCCAGTAGTAACTCCCGTCCTCATTTCACCGTTAACTCACTTGGTTCACGTTTGAGACTCTAACACAGAATCATGAATGCATTGACCATGTCCGACTTAATGGAATTTATTTCTGAAAGTTCCCCCCGTCAGTTGCCTCATGATTTTCATCGCATACGTGTGGTCTAGAAACTAATAGATGTCCATGGCCTGGGCTCGGATGCAGAGACCAGTTTGTGCACCTTCATGTCAGTCCCGGTTTTGAACCCGACTGTTACTGAGTTCTTGCTTCTCTCTGTGGTAATTTCTATCATTAGCGGAACGCATGGCATGCTGATTCACAGGCCGACGTAAGATAATGAAACCTGATTATGAAACACCCTCTCATCACATCCCACTCACTGGATATTCGCAAATTCTCAACAGAACGCATCATCTCTGTTTTCTTTCCTGTATGGAGAAGATTTATTTTTTTTATTTTTTTTTTTGAGCATAGGCCTTGTGCATGCCTGTCATGAGATTTCACCTCTGCTGCTTTGCCTGGGCTAGCTAAGAATGCATGTTTTGCATTAAATTACTTGTAGGTGTCTGTATCAGTTAGCCAGCCCACAGCATAAACCCAAGAAGCATTAGAATAAAAAAAGAGCACATATCTCAGATGTGAATGTAAATCAACTTGGTTCGCTGCCAATTTAATGGGTAATGTTATCTATACACTGGTGAAAATATCCTTAACTGCATCTTCAGATTTGGAAAATAGGTTAAGACAGTTTGGAAACGTTTTGGAAAAGACTCGTTTTTCTTGGCCCTTTATAGTATAGAGAAAGCAGATGAGGATTTTATTTAAAAACTTGAATTAAATTTATCAAGTTTAAAAATATTTTTGGAGACAGCTTATGTTCCTATAGGGCATTTATTCAGATGATAATGTAATTCACATACAAAACAATGTGCATCAATTATTGACTTCACTTTCCTTTAAAAAGATGTTTTTGTAAACAAATATTTTGTTCGCAAGTATTTAAAGTCAGAAGGAGATTGCATGATTTCTGTAGCAATTCAAATTAATCAAAACATATATCTTTGCTATCTTATTTTAAAAAATATCTCCCATATTTTTAGGAAATTAACAAATCTCTTTTCAACCAATTATTATATTCATCACTTATAGACATGTTAATGTTGTAAAGGTACATTATTATATGAAAGATTCATTATTTTATGAGAAGTGTTTATTTTAGAATAAATTAGCATATTATAGATGTTAACATTACTGTAATTGGTTCTAAACAAGTTATATTTAAAGGGAAAACTTTATAAAAGTATCAAATATAATGAATTAGTAGGACCTCCTCCTATAATTATAGAATTGTATCTGTGTTTATTGTCTGTATTCAAAATAGACGAGCATGATACCATGGCCATAACTGCTTTGGGCACCTTTAGACAGTAACTTGGGAGTCATAAATAAAACTTTCTGCTAGATGACTCATAAAAATTACCTACTGGTTTTTACCTTTACTTGTAACCCATAAAAACTATTGAAAAGTTACTAAATAAGGATTTGAAAAAAAAATCATTACTAGTAAATTGAATGGATAGGAATCTCCTGATTCTGAATTGCTGCTGATTCTCATCCCTACTGACTACTAATTGGAGGTATAACTAGTATTCCTTTAGAAAGAGATCTTGGAGAAACATACAAGATCTAAAAGAATGAAAATTGTGTTTGAGGATGATTTATCAAAATTTTTAAACTTGTCAGGTACTTTAATTTCAGATTGTGCAAACATCTCTTCTACCTCAGGTACTTCTGTCTAATTAAAAATACAGCAGTGAGAAAGAATTCTCAAAGTCTAGGAGGATAGGTGTGTTTTGAACAGCATAGCTTCTTTAAAAGATTTTAGAAAGTGGAAATTTTAGAAATTTACTAAAGAATAAATAAATAAGTTGCTAAATCAATTACATTGATATAATAGTATATTTATATTTTGTTTGTAGAGGCAAGCCCAGAGCAAAGTGCATAACAAAGTAAGGAGATTATGTGTAGGAATTTACTTGAGGCAGCAATGTAGGGACGGGCTTGTATAATTACTCGAAGGTCATTCCCTTCACATACACGCATCAGGTATCTGAGCCATGGAAACTCTAGCAGGTGCACACTTGTCTTCCTTTATTTCCTAGTGATGTGCTTAAAGTCTCATAGCTAGACACAAATATGCCATCAAAACCCACCTTCCTAGACTGTCCTTTCCATACATAAAGATACGAAGTTAATTTGCCTCTGATTGCTTCAGTTAAGTAGAATAAATAAAGAGGGAGAAATTGAGTTACTCTCTAGATAGCAATCCCAGTTGAAAGAAGAAATCATTAGAGTGATAGATGCTAAGCATTAAATTAAATTTGAGTTTTCAAGACTTAATATGGTGCTAAAGAGTATGAGGCAATTGGAAAGCACTTGGTAATGTAACTTATGCTGAAACAGAAATCCCAATTTAGCTCTGGTTCTCTTGGTTATTAACAGGTAAACTAAATTAAATTTGTGTTTCTCAACAGATATTTACTGAGCACTTACTATGTATGTGCCAGACACTGTGCTAGGAACTGAATAAAAATAAAGCTTAAAAGTTTTCTGAAAATGACAACTAAAGTGACCATATGTCCTGATATACAAGGCAAAGTCTAACTTGGCCTTGCTGCCCTGGTCTGTCCCAGCTTGGATGATATATTTTGTATATGGCCTATTCTTGGTTTAATGCAGCCAAACCAATGCCCACCAACATTGTTTTTTTTTTTTTTGTTACTAATACTCAGTCTTTAGTTTTCCTTAAGTATTCTCATATTGTATCCTTACTTAGCATTTGTGAAATATTTCAAATGACTAAAGAACTTTGTGAATTTATTTTTTCCTCTATAAATTGAAAAAATATGTTTCTGATATTCTGGGAAAAACCAAGAAAAGAAGGAATCCGTGTCAGTCTGGCAGGAGACATCAGCGCATTTTCTTTTCAGGACACTATGGTGATAAAGCTACACTCAGAGAACTTGGGGGAGTGCTAGCATACTTGGGTGTTTCCGACTTTTTCAGGGAGAATATTGCATATCTGAATTATTTCCCGTTATACTTAAGTAATCTATTGGGAAAATCTGGGGAGAAAGGTAATATGTTCCCATAGTAATAAATAGTTCACCTTTGAATATAAATGGTTGACATGAATTTCAGAGTGTCAAAACTGTATTTTGATTTCTTTATGCCTTTCCCTGCTTCTTTTAAAATTATAGGACGTTTTTCTGAATGTTATTTTTGTGACTTTTAAAAAATGTGGAGTAGTTTTAATTCATATTTCTTAAGTCTCTATGATATCAACTAATGTGTTTGTAACTGAGGTATATACCTTCTTAGTATTCTAGTTTTGCCTCCCTCATGTAAATCACAGTGCATGTCATAAGGTTCTTCAATAATTGAAGAAATAGCAGACAGTTAGAAAAGATCTCTTTTACATGTCTGTATGTAGTTGTCACATACAGAGCATAGCCTGTCTCCCTGAAATTGAAAGATGGCCTGAGTATTATAAACTACAAATTGATCCTATGATTCTAACCCACCTATATATGGATTAGAATAAATATTTTATATGTATAAAACTATACACACATACACATGTTTCAGTATTCGTTTGTACTGTAAAATGATAGTGCACATATATTAGTCCCCATAAAGAGATACAACCATATGTTTCAGGGTGCTTGCATGAGGCTAATGTCAAGGAGTGGTCTTGAAAAATCTGGCTGATTTAATGATTCTTTGGCCTAGTGTTTGGAGAATCAAGAACCATTTGTATACTTTGGGGGAGAATAGTTTCAGCCTCCCAATAGCCATGCTGTCCCATAGTATAGGTTCTCATAAAGGGAGCTGGGATTGTTTTTATTACATCCAAGCAAATGGAGATATAGTTGTACTTAACAGATAATGAGCTAAAGGCCATGGATATTTTCATGGTACCCTGGTCTGTAAAGTTAAATTATTATTGAAGCTCTTACGTACAGATATTATAGATACACTCAGAAATTTGTGTTTTGTCCATATATGTATGGGTAGTCACCTTAGGAGAAGCTGAAGTTTCATAGGCCCCAGGTGATTTTACGTGGGGATCAGAGAAAAGACTTAACCATCTATTGCACACACATAGTTTCGGTATCTCTAACAAGTGTTAATACACTTAGAGATTCACCTTTTGGTTTCTTATTAGGGTGATTTTACAAGGATGTGTCCTTAACGAATGAGTACCAAATGAGTATTTACAGATTTTTACCCTGATTGTCACATGTGGAGACATCTCATTATAATGGAAAGAGCCTTGGGCTTTAGAGTCAGACTCATGGTGTTTCGGTCATGGCTCTGCCAGGTCTAGCTGGGTACACGTGCTGAGTTAACTTAAGCTCTTTGAGCCTGGCTTTTCCCACCTGAAGAGCATGGGAATGATGCTCCTGTCCTGTAGACTTTTTGTGAGAAAATAGGAATAAGTCTTAATATTTGTTATTCTCCTTAAGCGAAATGTTTGTTCCTTCTCTCTGGAAATAGCTACACTGCTTTTTACAAAGCACATTAAAATAGTTTTATGTACCTATAAGTTAGCACTTTTTAAAATGAGGCTCTCTATTAGAAGATAATATTAGAATAATCCTATAATAAACCTCACTTTTTATGTTTGGCAAGTCCTGAAAATAAGCAGGGGTGGTCGGAAGCTAGGCCTGTTTCTATAATTATTACTGCAAGTGTCCATGAAATAACATCTGTCACCAAAACATAAAGTACGCATATAGTTGCACTTATGAATGAATTTATCATTTTTCTACAGACAAGACATGTTTTAAGACTGGTGAGTAGATGTTAATTGGTTTTATTCTGTGTTGTATTTGGTTAGAATACATTTGCTATTACCTTATACCTTTTTATTGACTATATTCTAATTGATTTCTAGAGTCATAGAAAACACCAAGTTTATCCCATGAATACCTGACTAAATAAGCACATTTTAGGTCACTGTGAAGAAAGCTCATTAAAAAGTCGTGGAATTTTTATATGCTGTTGATGTGTTCCACACATTCTCTTCCCTTTATGGGCAGTGGGTGGTGAAGCCCTATGGGTTCAGATTTCACACTCAGAAACTCATGCTCAAGGGCAGCATTTGTCCCCTCTCGCACGGTTCCTAGGCTTGCATTTGTGTCTGCATTATGATTGGGAACTTCTGTAGTCTTTGGAAGAAGTAAGTTCAGCAGTCTATACACATGTGGGAAATTGGTGAGAAAGTATTTCTTGCATTTTGAAAATCTGTGAGTTTCATCTTTGTGTAGTGAGATTTGAAGTTGCGGGTTACTTGTTACTGACCAAAAGCTCCAGTCAAGCCTTTGCTGTTATGATGAGAAGTTTGCCTTGGCTTTGTTTTCCAGGGCCAGCCGGGGGACCAGGCTGCTCTCTTTGCTGCACAAACACGGCCCTCCCCACAGCTCCCTCAGTATCCCGGGCTACAGCCAGCACAGGTACCCACATTTGCTTCTAAGTAAATAGAATATGAATTCCCTATAGGGTCTACAACTTAGTTATTATACTTTTACTACATAAAGATTATAATTGACATTTTTTAAAACCATGAATTTGACTCATGGCCCATAGCTCAGTGGTTAGGGTGCCAGCCACATGC
The DNA here is from genome assembly GCA_963574655.1 of Perodicticus potto. Taxonomy (NCBI): domain Eukaryota; kingdom Metazoa; phylum Chordata; class Mammalia; order Primates; family Lorisidae; genus Perodicticus; species Perodicticus potto. The sequence continues at coordinate 8,838 of CAUYRH010141235.1, forward strand.
ACCACAGCTGGTGGGTTCGAATCCATCCCAGCCTGCTAAACAATGACAACAACAAAAACATAGCCTGGTGTTGTGGCGGGCGCCTGTAATCCCAGCTACTTGGGAGGCTGAGGCAAGAGAATCACTTAAGCCCAAGAGTTGGAGGTTGCTGTGAGCTGTTACGCCACAACATCTACCGAGGGCGACATAGTGTGACTCTTGTCTCCAAAAAAAAAAAATTTTTTTTTTTATCTTATCAAATAAAGCTTTGTCCCATCCTACCTAACTAATGAATGGAGATAATGTTCAGCATAATAAAAATAATGCTAACTTCTTTTTTAAGAAAGCATTTTCAGTGATAATTGAATAGATCTCTGGATTGATTAACGTAAGACACATAAAACATTTAAAGAAAATCTTGAATCATTATAAAAACATAAATAAATTCAAACCTTTGTATTATGTGATGGTAGTTGTTGAAATGAGTAATAACCCCACAGTTACTTCTTTTATATTATAATGTATAAGAATATAGTTTATGATTAAAATTGTCCTATTTAAAGATAGCTTTGATGAGGAATTCTGGTAGAATAAGAAGATAATGGGCCTTGGAATCAGACCTGGGCCCAATTCCTGGGAACTGACTAGCGGTGTGGCACTGTGTTACTCTGAGTGTCGTCTTCCTTCTCTGTGTGAGATAAAGATGAAGGCTTGAGGGCTTAAGACAACGCATGGAACCCACAGTAAATTCTCAGCAAATGGTGCATTTGCCTTAATATAATGTAAATTTTGAGCTGTTTTCCTAATAACTCTGTTATTTTTGTATTCTCATACTCTTACCCTACCCGTCTCATAATGAGGATCCCAGGGGTATTGGCAAGGTTGCTGGTTGGGGCTGGCAAGTCAGTCTGCCTATAGCTGAAAGGAGGCCAAGGTTGGCCTACACAGCCACTGAGCCCTTTCACCTGAGCCCGGGCCTGCTGCCTGCTTGAAATTCATCATACATTTCTGTCTTCCAAGTCAGAGGCATCAAACTACTTCAAAATGTGGTGCTCTGAAGATTTTAAGAGCAGTGTTCTCCTACTTTAATCAGTATTCTGACTATACCAGTGATCTAACAGGACCTCAGTTTTTCTCAGGGTTTAGAGAAATAGATACTTGTGTATCAGTATGGAAAAGAGGGGGACTGGAGGGTGCGGTGGCTCATGCCTGTCACCCTAGCATTCTGAGGAGGCAGGTGGATTGCTTGCACTTAGAAGTTCAAGACCAGCTTGAGCAAGGCCTCTATGTCTAAACAATAGCTGGTGTTGTGGTGGGCACCTGTAATCTCAGCTACTTGGGTAGCTGAGGCAAGAGGATCGCTTGAGCCCAAGAGGTTGAGGTTGCTATGACTAGGATGCCACAACACTCTACTGAGGGTGAAAAAGTAAGATTCTGTCTCAAAAAAAATATTGAAAAGGAAAATTAAGTATTCACATTATAGTGAGAATGCTGACACAGGCCCTAGCCTGACCAGCCCAGAGTGTATTGAACAGTCACAGACTTCACCCTTCCTGGTTAAGTTGTGGGGGTTTGGTTTTTTTTTTGGTAGGGGGTTTGGTTAGTTTTCTTTTTGTAACTAATTCATTAGTATAAGCACATATTCATCAGACCCAAAGATATAGTCACATATTTGGAAAACATACTCCACTATTTTAATGTGATTGAGCACAGGCAGCCTTTCTAACTAATTCCAGGAATAATGTCCCTGACACTTGGCATATGAGGCATTTCACTGACATCTGCCCCTTGAAGGTGCAGGCGCTTCCCTGATTATTTCTACACAGAAACATACTCCTTTTTTAAAAAATAAGCAGCTGGTCTTTTTTTTTTTTTTTAATAATTTTATTATTGGTTTTAAAAGCCAGTTCAACCAAATGAAGATTCATTAAAGAATAAAAAATCAGTATACAGCCAGTTCATACTGTGGCTTCTCTGGCTAGACACTCTGCCTGCAAAGTAACCCTCCTCCAATTTTGAATTATGGTAGCCTTTGAAAACAGTGAATTTCTGGGAGGTTCTTATGGGTTTGCTTTTGCCCCATATATCTTAGTGATAGGAAAGCTGGGTGGTTTATCGTAACACTGACCTTTCCCCTTTTGCCTCCCTGCAGACCATGCCCCAGGGCTATACAATGTACGGAACCCAGATGCCTTTGCAGCAGGCACCGCAGCAGCAGGCTGGCAGTGTGGTCCTGTCTCCCAGCTACAACTCCAGAGCCTACTCGGCCACACACTCCAACCCTGCGCTAATGGAGAGGCTCAGACAGATTCAGCAGCAGCCGAGCGGCTACGTTCAGCAGCAGGCCTCCCCGTACTTGCAGCCCTTGGCTGGCCCTCAGAGGTGATGCACGTAGAAATAATGACGTGTAACAGTAAAGCTCACATGCTCGGGTTTGTTCTGCTTCTTCTAGGGCCATGTATTTTAATCTCGTTTTTATGGACTTGCATATTTGCATTCCTTGTCCTGTTCTTCTCAGGACATTCAGGTAGGAGTTCAAAATAAGGAACGCCCCATCTTGTCTATTTAATTGAAGGCTCCTACAGTTTTGCTCACGTCTTTCATGGCATGGGTATAGTATTTCTAGATGATAGATCTATGTTAGCTCTAGTGTTCTTTTTTGGTTGGTTTGTTTTGTTTTTCTAAGAGTGAAAATTCTTGTTGATTATCGCCAGCAGTGCCTTACTAGAATTTGTTGATCAGAGCCATCACATTTATGACTGCAGTGCTGATCATGCATTGTGTAGGTAAGATGTTCATAACTTAGAATCTACCTTTTCTTCCCCAGGGATGGTTGGCAAAAGAAGATAATGATAGGCTCTTCAGTTCTTGTTTTAATTAGAATCCTTAGACATAAGGTTTAATTGCACTGTCCATTATAGCAGCTGCCCACCACATATGGCTATTTAAATTTAGATTAATTAAAATTAAATTAAGAATGTAGCTCCTCCGTCACATACTCTCATTTCAAGTGTTTAGTAGCCATGTGTGGTCAGCAGAGCCAGCTTTGCGGGGGACCTGGGCAGTCACACAGAGCAGTGTGCTTAGAAGGGCCTTGGAATTTAAAAGGACCCATGCTTACTTGAATGCTCTGTAGGTTCCCTGTGGAAATTCTTAATAATTTTTAATTAGGGAAACCTGCATTTTTGTTCAGTACGGAGACCCAAAAATTATACAGCTGGTCCTGGTGGTTATGTTTAGTAGCTGTGTCATTGGGCAGTGCAGGTAGAAAACATGGCAGTCATCGTAAAAGTCCTCAATGGCAGTCCTGCCTCATCAGGTGGCCTGTAAAATTTACACTGTAATGGATAGCACCGGAGTTCCTGTGTGTTACCACCAGTGGGGCACATCAACTCCAAGTAATTACTCTTTGGCAGGTTGGTAGAGTCAATGGTAGCACATTGGGAGAAATAAATTAATTTGGCAAACATGCATTGTATTTCCTATTTTTATAGTGCAGTAAGTGGCAGCATGGGGTAGCCCAAGAACTTGAATTTCAGAGCCCAAAAGTTCTGGGTTAAATCCTACATGTACCATCTGCTAGAGTTTTTTCTCTAGTTCTCTTTTCTCATTTTTATTTTATTTTTATTTTTATTTTTTGTTTTTTATTGTTTTTTTTTTTTGTAGGGACAGAGTCTCACTTTATCGCCCTTGGTAGAGTGCCATGGCATCACACAGCTCACAGCAACCTCCAACTCCTGGGCTTAGGCGATTCTCTTGCCTCAGCCTCCCGAGTAGCTGGGACTACAGGCGCCCACCACAACGCCCGGCTATTTTTCTGTTTTGCAGTTTTGCCGAGGCTGGGTTTGAACCCGCCACCTTCGGTATATGGG
>CAUYRH010141236.1:0-12945 GCA_963574655.1 Perodicticus potto
TATTGTGTTGAGACATTTATATTCTGCATTTAGTAAGTTTAACTTGTACCCTTTTAAGATGCAGTGTAGGTGTGGTCCCTTTTTTTAAATAAGTAAAATAAGCTTTAAAATAAACTGCTTTACATGTGTATTTGTTTTTAGTTTGTTGAGATGATTGTGTACTAGAGATCCTGTCCTGTTTCTTTTTTCATTCAACAGTATGCTTTTTAGTTATGTTCATGTTTGAAATTAGTTCACTGCTTCTGACAGTTTCATAGTATTTTATGTGTAGGCATGCACTCTTAATCATAGTTTATTTATGTATTTTCCTATTAGTGGTTACCTGTGTTACTTCCAACTCTCTATTGTCACAAATAAACCTTTATGTGTAATTTTTTTTTTTTTTTTGAGACAGAGTCTTACTTTATTGCCCTTGGTAGAGTGCTGTGGTGTCACAGCTCATACCAGCCTCCAACTCTTGGGCAGAAGTGATTCTCTTGCCTCAGCTTCCCAAGTAGCTGGGACTACAGGCACCCGCCACAATGGCTGGCTATTTTTTGGTTGTAGTTGTCATTGTTGTTTGGCAGGCCTGGGCTGCGTTCGAAACCCGCCAACTCCAGGGTATGTAGCTGACACCCTAGCCGCTGAGCTACAGGTGCCGAGCCCTCTGTGTGTAATTTTTATCAGCTCTACCTCATAGCAGCAATTTTCAACCCGTGGGTCGTGACCCCTTTGGGGGTCTCCTGCATATCAGATATTTACGTTACAATTGATAACAGTAGCAAAATTACAGTTATGAAGTAGCAACGAATAATTTTATGGTTGGGGGTCACCACAACATGAGGAACTGTATTAAAAGGTCGTGGCATTAGGAAGGTTGAGAACCACTGATCTATAGTGTTAATCTTGAATCTGTCAATTTGCCATCTCTATGATAAAACCTTACATTAAGCCCACATCATTTTTTTTTGTTTTAAATTTGAGACAGAGTTTCACTATGTCACCCTTGGTAGAGTGCAGTGGCATCATAACTCACAGCAACCTCAAACTCTTAGGCTTAAGTGATTCTCTTGCCTCAGCCTCCCAAGTAGCTGGGACTATAGGCGCCCACCATAATGCCTGGCTATTTTTTGGTTGCAGCCATCATTCTCGTTTGGCGGGCCTGGGCTGGATTTGAACCTGCCAGCTCAGGTGTAGGTGACTGGTGCCTTAGCCGCTTCAGCCACAGGTGCCGAGCCAATTTTTATCCATGCTGTTGCAACAAGCCAACTCTTCTCTTGTTTACTCTTTCTCCTGTGGGACATCATCCATACAGCAGCCAGAGTGATGTTTCTAAACTATAAAGTAGGCCTCATATAGATATTTAGTTGGAAAAAGGAGATTCTAAGGAGTCTTTTGCCCACATTGGGAGCATTGCTGTTTTGCTGCGTCATAAGCCACCTAGAATCCTTTGGCTTTGATCCTTTGATCCTTTGTTAACTGGTCTTAGAGTTTGGAATCTGGATCTAGCTGTCGGTCAGAATTCTTTGGCCAAGCTTAACTCAGACAAGCTAGCATCCTTCCTTTAGCGATGGAAGCTAAGTACCATATCGCCTGAGTAAGATATGGCAACCCTGATATAAGGGTTTAGAGAGAAGGAAGATGGATCAAATTAGAGTGTATAAACTATTCTTTTCCTTTCTTTTCTTAGAGAAACCCTTTAGTTAGTATCCCTCTGTCAGCAAAATATGGAGGCTTGGACATACCTGGTTACAATTCCATAGGATCTTCTGAAGGATCATAGAATACCCTGTTACTTTGCCTACTTTTTTTCTTAAATAAATCTAGGAAGGAATACCTGCTTGGGCTGCAAAGTAATCATTTATGTGGACTGCTTACTCCTTCTGATTGCAGTGAAGTATAATAATTATACATGTTGTTAGAGCAACAGTTATCATCATTGGGAGATTACAATCTACATTGTGTTTGTATATCAAGATTCTTAGTTTTTTGCACAGGTAACCAACTTGGGTATCTTCTTATGATATAAAAGAATTAATAGGAATTTTGCTCTAGACTCTCCTTTGTGGTATATATCTTTGCATTATATTAGTAGCAGGACCCAGTGCTCCATAAAGGATAATAGTTTCCAGTACACTATCCCTCACGATGACTCCTTAAGTGGTTCATCATCTGCCTCTTCATGTGAACCAGAGAGTAATTTTCCAACATCCTTCCGAAAATCTACCTACTGGATGAAGATGAGAAGGATCAAGCCAGCTGCTGCTTCTCATGTTGAAGGTATCAATATCAGCATCTTATTTCAAAGACAGAACAAGAACTCTTTAAAGTTATATTTGAGGTAATGTTGTAAATGGCTCTTAGAATATTAAATGCCACATATGTGTTTCTTATTAGTGATTAAAAATTTTTAAGGCAGGAACTATTGTGTACCCCTATCCTTACTAATAGAGTGACTTCTCTGGGTTATACTCAGTATCCTTTTCTTAGGATTTGAACTTCTTTCCCCTTGTTCTAGTTCAGTTTTCTGTTGCAGAGTTAGGGATTTGCTGTAAGGATTATTTTAGGGTAGAATAGTCTAGATGGTCATAGTTTCAAGAGTTCTTGTATCTTTGGCCAAATCTTCTGCTTGAGTTTTAGCCTCAAATCTTTTTTTTTTTTTAAGAGACAGAGTCTTACTTTGTCGCCCTCAGTAGAGTGCTGTGACATCACAGCTCACAGCAACCTCCAGCTCTTGGGCTTAGGTGATTCTCTTGTCTCAGCCTTCCAAGTAGCTGGGACTACAGGTGCCTGCCACAATACTCGGCTATTTTTTTGTTGCAGTTTGGCCGGGGCTGGGTTCAAACCCACACCCTCAGTATATGGGGCTGGCACCCTACTTACTGAGCCACAAGCGCTGCCCTTAGCCTCAAATAAGCAAACCACACTGCCTGAATGTATTTATTATTCATGGGGAGCAACTGATGATTCAGGATGGCAATTAAGACTTAAAGGAAAGGGGGAGATTGGATTAGTTAATGAGAAGTTACCCCAACTAAAAATTTCAGGAACACGTCTCTGAGGTGTGTTTATACAAATAATCTTTCCCTTTGATGTTCTTGAGAATGATGTTTTGAAGGCAAGCCTAAATGTTCATTTAAAAACTGTACTGAGATTTAGTTCTGTTTTTGTATGGTATTTCAGGGTCAGGTGCAGTGTCAACCAAAGGAAAAAGGAAACCCAGGCAGGAAGAAGATGAAGACTATCGAGAATTTCCTCAGAAGAAGCATAAGCTTTATGGTAAGGCAGTAGCTCTATTTCTTTTTTCCTCTGGTGACCTGGCTTTACTCTTTGAGGGTAAATAGAAGAAAGCCCATGGAATTTTTTTTTTTGAGACACAGTCTCAAGCTGTCACCCTGGGTAGAGTGCCATGGCATCACAGCTCACAGCAAAATCAAACTCTTGGGCTTAAGCAATTCTCTTGCCTCAGCCTCCCAAGTAGCTGGGACTACAGGTGCCTGCCATAATGCCCGGCTATTTTGTTGTTGTAGTTGGCAGGGTTTGGCCGGCCCGGGTTGGATTTGAACCCACCAACTCCTGTGTATGTGGCTGGTGCCCTAGCTGGGGAGCCCACAGCTCTTGGAAATTTTTTTTTTTTTTTTTTTTTTTTTTTGAGAGAGTCTCCCCCTCAGTAGAGTGTTGTGGCGTCACAGCTCACAGCAGTCTCAAGCCCTTGGGCTTAAGCGATTCTCTTGCCTCAGCCTCCCAAGTAGCTGGGACTACAGGCTCCTGCCATAGTGCCCAGCTATTTTTTGTTGTAGTTGTCATGGTTGTTTAGGTAGCCTCTGGCCGGGTTCAAACCCTCCAGCCTTAGTGTATGTGGTGGCTGGCGCTGTAACCACTCTGCTGTGGGCCCCGAGCGTGCCCAGCTATTTTTTGTTGTGGTTGTCATGGTTGTTTAGGTAGCCTCTGGCCGGGTTCAAACCCTCCAGCCTTAGTGTATGTGGTGGCTGGCGCTGTAACCACTCTGCTGTGGGCCCCGAGCTAGAGCCCTTGGAATTATGAGGGGTGGAAATGGCCTCTATCCTTCCTTATATAACCCTTTCTTTCTCTCAAGGATTAAGGGAGTCAGTTGGTTAAGGGAGTGGGACATAGGGTGTTAAGAAAGAGAGGGAAGAGATTTTGGTTTAGAAAGGGGTCAGCAAAGGTGTTTGCTGGGCTTCAAGTTTCTGTCTTGCTCAGGGAGGAAGCAGCGACCTAAAACTCAGCCCAGTTCCAAATCCCAGGCTCGTCGTATTCGGAAGGAACCACCAGTTTATGCAGCAGGTATGCTTTCTGTTGGGAGCTTTGTGAGATTTAATTCCCAGACTGATTTTTTGTTATCAATCTAGGAATGATGCACTAAAGCATTTTTTTTAAGGGAATAGTTATTAAGGGCTTAGGTTTGGAGATCAAATTTTGGCTCTTCATTATCTTTCTGACCTACCTCAAGTTTATTTAACATCCCCAAGCCTCAGTTTCCCTGTCTATGAGTAGGGATAATACAGCTAGTCAGAATTATTGTGCAAATTAAATGGTATAAAAACCTTTAGCAAAGTCTCAGACATAAGAAACACTCAACAAATTGGCTATTACGTATCTCAGTATCCCTCTGTTATATCCTGGTATGAAAATTGTTGCCTAGTTTGTTGAGTCACTGGGCTTTGGAGTGATTCTCAGATGGTTTTTATCCTCATAATAATTTCAGAAACTCCTCATAGTCTAAAAATAAATCATTTTCAGAGTTATATCCAACAATTGTCTCTCTTATTATCTACCAGGAAAGGGAAATACAGTTTTATAATACATTTCCTAAGTTGTGGGATTCTTTTTGTTGCTGGAGAATACTGTGGATTACAAGGTGTTCTTTTCTCTCCTTCGTAGGCAGTTTGGAGGAGCAGTGGTACTTAGAAATCGTGGAAAAAGGCAGTGTTTCTTGCCCTACTTGCCAGGCAGTGGGGAGGAAGACCATAGAGGGTTTAAAGAAACATATGGAAAACTGCAAACAGGTTAGATATTTTGTGGTGTTTTGTGATTATTAGGAATATATATACATATATATATATATATTTTTTGACACAGAGTCTCACTATGTCGCCCTCAGTAGAGTGCTGTGGCATCTCAGCTCCCAGCAACCTCAAACTCTTGGGCTTAAGCAGTTCTCTTGCCTCAGCCTCCCAAGTAGCTGGGACTACAGGTGCCTACCACAACACCTGGCTATTTTTATTGTTGTTGTTGTAGTTGTCATTGTTCAGCAGGCCTGGGCCAGGTTCAAACCCGCCAGCCAACACTGGTGTATATGGCTGGTGCCCTAACCACTGAGTTACGGGTGCTGAGCCGATTGTTAGGATTTTTTACTCAAACTTTAAACCTCTAGTACTGTGTTGAATATGCTGATTACAGTGGATAAGAGGCAGCATTGGGTAATATAGGAAGCATAGGCATTGGATCTGATAGATTTGGATTTGAATCCTCTCTAGCTACATGCTAGTGTGGTACTTAGCTTTTTATGTGTATAGCTTGGTTTCCTCACTTGTAAAAGTGGAGAAAAAATAATAACTACCTTGTGTAGTCCATGAGAAGATAAGAAAGAAATAATAACACTTGCCGAATGCCCATTACTTAGCAAATATTGGCATTCAATAATGGTAGTTATTATTATTTTAAAAATGAGTTGCCTTTACTTCCTTGTTCTTGATGTCATGACACTGAGCTTGTGGGATTTCCGAATCATTGATTATTAATCTTGGGAAATAAAGGAATCATTGATGAGAGCACTTAACAGCGGTTCTCAACCTGTGGATCACGACCCCTTTGGAGGTCGAATGACCCTTTCACAGGGGTCTCCTAAGACCATCCTGTGTATCAGATATTTACATTACAATTCATAACAGTAGCAAAATTACAGTTGTGAAGTAGCAACGAAAGTAATTTTATGGTTGGGGGTCACCACACATGAGGAACTGTATTAAAGGGTTGCTGCATTTGAGAACCATTGACTTAAGACTTTCTGGGTGGTGCCTATGGCTTAGTGAGCATGGTGCTGGCCCCATATACCGAGGGGTGGCAGATTTGAACCTGGCCCTGGCCAAACTGTAACAAAAAAATAGCCGGGCGTTGTGGCGGGCACCTGTAGTCCCAGCTACTCGGGAGGCTGAGGCAAGAGAATTGCCTAAGCCCAAGAGCTAGAGGTTGCTGTGAGCTGTAACACACGGCACTGTACCGAGGGTGACAAAGTGAAACTCTGTCTCTAAAAAAAAAAAAAAGAAAAAAAAAAGACTTTCTGACATTCTTTTCTCTGTTGAACAGCCTAGTACTGAGTAGTATTTTCTCCTTTTAGGAAATGTTTACTTGTCATCATTGTGGGAAACAACTTCGTTCAATGGCAGGGATGAAGTATCATGTCATGGCAAACCATAATAGTTTGGTAAGAGTGCCTCTGTCCTTTGTGAGCCTGTGTGGTGTATGTCTTTTACTTATGTGAGTGTAAATACACCAGTGCAGATGGCTGTGGGACTTCATAAGGGTGTAAATTATTACCATAATAGTTTGGTAAGAGTGCCTCTGTCCGTTGTGAACCTGTATGGTGTATGTCTTTTACTTATGTGAGTGTAAATACACCAGTGCAGATGGCTGCGAGACTTTATGGGTATAAGAAGACCCTTTTGATAGAAGAGTTATACACTGTGAAACCTTTGCAGTTGATCCATAGGTATTTGTGTGTTTAGTTTAGCTTCAGAGGTTCATATTCTGGGAAGCAGAGCCTTGGAGCTCTTATTTCCATTATATTTACTTCCTTTGTCCAGGAGAAGATGGAGAAAGCCAGGAGTCAAATAACTTGGGCTTCATGTGTATCAGTTTGAATAGCTGTTTGATATTCTAAATCCTGATTCTCCTATTTTTTTTTTCCTTCATGACTCATCTGCTTGTTTACTTCTCTTGATTTCTAGCCCATTTTGAAAGCTGGAGATGAAATAGATGAGCCAAGTGAAAGAGAACGGCTCCGAACTGTTCTAAAGAGGCTGGGAAAGCTCAGGTGTATGCGCGAGGTAAGAGTCAAAGATCAGCAGCTCCTCCTTGGAGTCTCAGGTCAATGAAACTTTTTTCTTTCTGTTCTTCTTTTTCATTTCTTCTCCCTTGTTGACCTCTTAGTTCTGAGCTATCTTATAGCATAGGGGTGGTTCCTGCCTTTTCAGGGCTCTTGAACTCATTGGTAATTCTTCATTTTTCTTTCCATCTCCAGAAAATTATTTTTATCCCCTTTCTTTTGTTCAAAGAGGGTAGTTTACCATCCTTTCTTTAGAATGATGAAGAGAATTCCAGTGAGCTCACTGTGATAAACTTTGATATTGCTGGATATTTGATACTGGGATAGATTTGTATCACAGACCAAGGAGAAAGCTCTGGCAAGAAATGGATGTATGGAATGTACACTTGTAGTTGATTGAATGCTGGCTAAATTGATTAAAATCATGCTTGGTTATAGTAGGATGACCAGGGATAAGGAAAGGTCATGCTGATGGGAGATGTTAGAGAGAGATTTGTAATATCAGAGGATGTATTTGTATTTTGTTGTGGTGAGTGCTTTGTGGCTGTTTAGAAACTTAGGGATCATGTTAAATGATGTAAGATTGTAGTTTGGGCCTCTCCTGTGTTCAGAGTTGCTCCAGTAGCTTTACCAGCATCATGGGATATCTGTACCATGTCAGAAAATGTGGCAAAGGGGCTGCAGAGCTGGAGAAGATGACCCTGAAATGTCACCACTGTGGAAAACCATATAGATCGAAGGCTGGACTTGCTTATCACCTGAGGTCAGAGCATGGGCCTGTGAGTACTGATTCTTTTTTAGACCGTTTGGGAGTTTATTTTGTGGTGAGTGCTTACCATACATTGTCCCATATATCCTGGGTCCCTCATTTGTGTTCCCTTTTTATCTTTGAATGCTTTTGTTCACTCTTCCTTATTCTTTGTTTTCTTATTTCTGCCTTTTGAATATTAGAGAAATCAAAATTCAAAGTATAGCCCAGGTGGAAGTAAATTATATTATATTATATATGTATATAAATAAAATCAAATTAATATGAGGGTACAATATTTAGGTTACATTGTTCTCACTTCCAGATTAAAGTTCCATTTAAATTATATTATACTTTTAAAGCTAAACGCATTCTCCCTTAGCTAGGAATTTTGTGGGAATCTGAATAGCTGATTCCTCTATTACCATTTTTTTTGTCTTAACTTATTTATTTATTTATTTGAGACAGAGCCTCAAGCTGTCACCCTGGATAGAGTGCTGTGGCATCACAGCTCACAGCAAGCTCCAATTCCTGGGCTCCAGCGAGTCTCTTGCCTCCGCCTCCCAAGTGGTTGCAGCCGTCATTGTTGTTTGGCGGGCCGGGCTGGATTTGAACCCGCCAGCTCAGGTGTACGTGGCTGGTGCCTTAGCCTGTTGAGCCACAGGCGCAGAGCCCTTAATTTATTTTTTAAGTTATTTTTTGTTTTTTTGTAGAGACAGTCTCTCTATGTTGTCCAGGCTGGTCTCAAACTCCTGGCCTCAAATGATTCTCCCACCTCTGCTTCTCTTTTTGTTTTTGTTTTTGAGATGGAGCCTCAAGCTGTCGCCCTGCGTAGAGTGCTGTGGCATCGTGGCTGACAGCAACCTCCAACTCTTGGGCTCAAGCGATTCTCCTGCCTCAGCCTCCCAAGTAGCTGGGACTACAGATGCCTGCCACAGCATCCGACTATTTTTTGGTTGCAGCCATCATTGTTTGGCAGGCCCAGGCCGGATTTGAACCTATCAGGTCAGGTGTATGTGGCTGGCACCTTAGCCACTTGAGCCACAGGTGCCGAGCCCCACCTCAGCTTCTCAAGGGACTGGGATTACAGGTGTGAGCCACTGTACCTGGCCAACTTGTTTTTTTTTTTTTTTTTTTTTGAGGCAGAGTCTCACTTTGTTGTCCTTGGTAGAGTGCCATGATGTCATATTTCACAACAACCTCAAATTCTTGGACTGAAATGTTCCTCTTGCCTCAGCTTTCTTTTTTAGTAGAGTCGGGGTCTCACTCCTGGTCTCGAACTCTTGAGCTCAAACAATCCACCTGCCTCGGCCCCTCAGAGTGCTAGTATTACAGGCATGAGCCACTGCGCCTGGCAATATATGTTTAACTTTATAAGAAATTGCCAAACTCTTTTCCAAAGTGGCTGTGCTGTTTTGTACTCCTGTCAGCAAAGTCTGAGCATTACAGTTGCTTTGTGTCCTTGTCTGTACTTGGCTATTGTCAGATACAGTTTTTTAATCCATTCTAATAGGTATGTAGTAGTATTTTATTGTGATTTAAGTTTCCATTCTTTTTTTTTTTTTTTGAGACAGAGCCTCAAGCTGTCACCCTGGATAGAGTGCTGTGGCCTCACAGCTTACAGCAACCTCCAATTCCTGGACTCAAGCGAGTCTCTTGCCTCCACCTCCCAAGTAGCTGGGACTACAGGCGCCCGCCACAATGCCCGGCCATTTTTTGGTTGCAGCCGTCATTATTGTTTGGTGGGCCCGGGCTGGATTCGAACCCGCCAGCTCAGGTTGAGCCACAGGCGCCGAGCCTAAGTTTGCATTCTTTAGTGACAAACTATGACTGATGTTGACCATCTTTGGATTTGCTTATTCGCTATATGTCTTCTTAGTGAAATGTTTGTTCAAATCCTTTGTTTATTTTTTGGAGTGGTTTTGGGGCTCTTACTTTATTAAGTTTTGAATATATTCCGAGTTTTTCATTATTCTGGATACAAATTCTTTATCAGAAATATTTTTTACTGTGATTTTTTTTTTTGGAAACAGAGTCTCACTTAGTCGCCTGGGGTTGAGTGCTGTGGTGTCAGACATCACAGCAACCTCAAACTCTTGGACTCAAGAGATCCTCATGCCTCAGCCTCCTGAGTAACTGGGACTACAGGTGTCTGCCACAAGGCCCGGCTAGTTTTTCTGTTTTTAGTATAGAAAAGGTTCTACTCTTGCTTAGGCTGGTCTTTTTTTTTTTTTTTAAACAATGAAAATTAGAAACTTTATTTAAAAATTAAGGCTCAATATTGTTCTGTTAACTGTAGCAAAGAATGATACCAAAGGAAGATTAATAACAGGGGAAAGTTTGTATGCGAGAGGGGGCAATACGAGAATAAACGATACTACCTTCTCAAGTGTTCTGAAAATCTAACTGTTCTAAGGAAACAATTTTGAATAATTTTAAAAATCTCTAGAGGATCACACAGAATAACAGAATTTAAGTAACTCAATTTATTTTCTTTGTCTTTATAATAATTGTTTATTTTAAAAGGCTGACTTGAAAGAAAACATACACATTCAAGCGTTGGTCTGGCAATAAGGTTCAAGGAGGATTAGTTAACTAAATCTTCTAAGTTATCCTTCAGGTGGAATATAATATTTATTAAAAGTATGTATTCTCTAAGAGCTGTTTCAAGTGGTGAAGTTTACATTGCTAAGTCTATCAATTAGTTCTGGCTGCTAGCCAATCAGTCAATACAACTAAAGAGCTATGCCAGAGAGAAAAATCTTAGTTAAAATTCATTTGACTACCATAATAGATTCTTTAAAAAAACTGAAATTAACAAATCCTTCATGTATTACTATTATTATTATTAGTTACTCTCAGAAAATTTGCGGTTATTACACAAATTCAACTAAAAGAGTTGTATACTAAAAGGAAGGCAGTGTATTGTCTGAGAGAATTTAAAACCAATAAAAGCCCTGCTCTTAAAGGATTCCAAACATTTTTAGTGATTAAACACTAATTCCCCCAAACCAAAATCATTGGATCCAAGTTCTAATTAAAACAATTACTACATGTATTCCTGAGCTTCACTTTTGCAAGTATTTTTATTTTCATATATGTATAGGTATCTATATTATATAGTTAACATTGTACTTTATTTCTAATTAATATGACAGTACATACAATTAGATTACATTATTTGCATTTGTAAGGTAAAGTTTAGGCTTGTCTTAAACTCCTGACCTCAAGCAATCTATCTGCCTCAGCCTCCCAGAGTGCTAGAATTACAGATGTGAGCCACCGTGGCTGGCCTTTTTACAGTGATTTGTCAAGAGTTTTAACCTTTTTTTTTAAGACAGACTCTGACTGTGTCGTCCTTGGTTGAGTGCTATGACATCACAGCAGCAACCTCAAACTCTTAGTCTTAAGCGATTCTCTTGCCTCAGCCTCCCAAGTAGCTGGGACTACAGGCCCGCCACAACACCCGGCCATTTTCTTGTTGTAGTTGTCATTGTTGTTTGGCAGGCCTGGGCCAGGTTCGAATCTGCCAGGCCTTGGTGTACATTGCTAGTGTCCTAGCCGCTAAGCTACAGGCACCGAGCCCAGGAATTTTAAACTTTGATAAGGTTCAGTTTATATATATATATATATATATATATATATATATATATATATATATAAAATATAATTTTTTTTTTAATTTTATGGATAATGCTTTTGTTTTATTTAAGAAATACTTGCTTCACCCAATGTATAAATTGTTATTGCTGCTGTAAAGTCACCACAGACTTAACTGGCTTAAAGCAGTACAAATTTATTATCTTTTAGTTCTTTAGGTTAAAAGTCCAGATATTGCATTTTTTTTTTTTTTTATAGAGACAGAGTCTCACTTTATCACCCTCGGTAGAGTGCCGTGGCATCACATAGCTCACAGCAACCCCCAACTTCTGGGCTTAGGTGATTCTCCTGCCTCAGCCTCCCAAGTAGCTGCGACTACAGGCGCCTGCCACAACGCCTGGCTGTTTTTCTGTTTTGCAGTTTGGTTGAGGCCGGGTTTGAACCTGCCACTTTCAGTATATGGGGCTGGCGTCCTGCTCGCTGAGCCACAGGTACCACCCCAGATATTGCATTTCTTACCTGCTTCCTTTGCTTAGAGTCTCAGCAGGTTGGAATCAAAGTGTCAGTAAGGTTGTTCCTTTTTGAAGGATCAGGAGGAGAATCCATTTCCAGAGTTATTCAGATAGTTCAAGGATTCAGTTCCAAGCTGGGCATGGTGGCTTACCTATAATCCTATCACTCTGGTAGGCCAACGTGGGAGGATTGCTTGAGGTCAGAAGTTGGAGACCAGCCTGAGCAAGGGCACGGCACAAGAGTAAGACTCCATCTCTACTAAAAATGGAAAAAATTAGCTGGATGTTGTGCCTGTAGGGCCCAACTACTTGGGAGGCTCACTTAAGCCTAAGAGTTTGAGGTTGCTGTGAGCTGTGATGATGCCACTGCACTCTAGCTGGTGTGACAGAGCAAGACTCGCAAAGAAAAATAGAATTCAATTCCATATAGTTGAAGGAGCTCCTTTCTTACAAAATCTGTAGGCTGGGAGTTATTCTTAGTTTTCAAAACCACCTGTATTTCCTGGCTTATGACCCCCTTCATCTTCAAGTCAGAGAGAGCATACATGTCAAAGATGTATGTCATGCTTTTAATCTCTCCTGCCTCTTTTGTAGCATCTTAACTGACTATAGACTTTAGTTACATCGACAAAATCCCTTCACATCAACATCTAGCTTAATGTTTGATTGACTAATGACTATAATCAATCTAAGTTGACATATCAAAAAACCTTCACACCCAGGATCACAAAATTCTTCTCTTTGAGTTTCTTCTACAAGTTTTATATTTTACATTTAGGGCTGTGTTCCATTTTGAGTTAATTTGTATATACTATGAAGTATGTGTTGAAGTGCATTTTGGGGCATATGAGTGTGTCTTGACTTTTTTTTTTTTTTTTTTTTTTTTAGACAGAGTATAAAAATAGCCTTTGGGAGAGTTCTGTGGCATCACAGCTCACAGCAACTTCAAACTCTTGGGCTTAAGCAATTCTCTTACCTTAGCCTCCCATGTAGCTCGGACTACAGGCGCCCACCACAATGGTCAGCTACGTTTTTGTTGT
>CAUYRH010141237.1:0-41366 GCA_963574655.1 Perodicticus potto
TTGCCCCACCCACAGCCGCCAACAGGATCAGACCGAAAGAACAGACGCAACCACTTGCCCAGTCTCTGCCGCTTTTGCCTTCCTCAGGGTGTCCAGAAGCCTCACGCTGTCTCCCTGTGTCCCCAAGGGGAAGTTCCCGGGTAGATCCCGCCTGCCAGAGATGCCTGAAGTCCTCTCTCCCCAGTCTCACCGTGCCCAGCCGCAAGGAAGCTGTTACTCGGCTGCCATCTTGCTCCGCCCCCACAGAATTAATTTTTTAAAGTGGTTGTATTATTTTATAAGCAGTGATGTGAGTTCCAGTGCTTCACATCCCTGCCACATTGGGTCTTGTCTTCTTTTTTGTTTTAGTCATCCTGGTGGTGATATTTCCCTGTGGTTTCCCTTTATGACTACTGATGTTTGGGACCTTTTTAATGTATCTTCTTTTAATAAATTTACATTTTAGTTTTTTTAAACAGGGTCTCTCTCTTTCACCCAAGCTACAGTGCTATGGCCTCATCCTAGTTCACAGTAATTCCTAGGCTCTAGCGATCCTCCTACCCCCACCTCCTGAGTAGCTGGGACTACCATATTTAGCTAATTTTTCCATTTTAAATAGAGACAGGGTCTTGCTCTTGCTTAGGCTGGTCTCAAACTCCTGAGCGCAAGTGGCCTCCTGCAGTGCTAGGATTACAGGTGTGAGCCACCAAGACTGGCCTAGTTTTGTCAACTTTTAATTGCATTGTTTATCTTCTGATTTGTGATTTGTAGAAATTCTTTATTTTTGCATACTTATGACCACCTATCTCATTAGATTTAATAGTTTTCTTGGTTATCTTGTATCTCTAACTAAGCAACCATATAATTCTTTGAAGAATTATATTTTTGTTCCACTTTTGCAATAATTTTACCTTTTACATACTTTTCTTATTTTGTGGCATGAGGTAGAATTTCTCAAACTATTGAATTAAAGGAGTGATAGCAGGTCCTGATCTTGAATTTAATGATAATGCTGTTGGTGTTATAGCATCAAGTTTTATTAGCAGTGGATGTTGAATTTTATCTAGTATCTTTTCTATTAACATATTTGCTAATTTTTCTCCTTAAATCCATTAGTATGATTTATTACATTCCTACTTTACTAATTTTGAAATCCCCATCCATCTGGGACTAGACCCTACTTGGTCAAGGTATTAATATTATTAATGCTGATATATTTTATTTGTTAGTGCATTAGATAGAATTATAAACTTTATTCACATAAGAATTGGCTCATTGTTTTGTTTGATTACTTGTTTGTTCTTGTTTTGGTGGAGGCTTGCTTGCTCCTTTTGTGTATTTTTGTCTGATACTGATTTTGAGGTTATAATAAACTCAAAACAAGAGTCGAAGCATTGATATTATTTGCTTCTCTAGGATATATTTTTATTTATTTATTAATTTATTTATTTATTTTGAGACAGTCTCACTATGTAGCCCTTAGTAGAGTGCCATGGCATCACGGCTCAAAGCAATCTCAAACTCCTGGGCTTAAGCAATTCTCTTGCCTCAGCCTCCCAAATAGCAGGTACTACAGGTCCCTGTCATAATGCCCAGCTATTTTTTGTTGCAGTTGTCATTGTTGTTTAGCTGGCCCAGGCTGGGTTTGAACCCACCACCCTCAGTGCATGTGGCTGGCACCATAACCACTGTGCTACAGGCGCTGAGCCTAAGATATATTTTTAAATACATCAACAGTATGTGTTACCTTATCATTCCCATTCCCCTGTCTGTTTCATCCTGAGTGATTTTCTTCACCTTGTATCTCCCCTCCCATGTTGTGGTACTGGTCTATACTGAGGTTCAGGCCTTCCCAAGGCTGGGGGTTGTACCTGCTGTAGCAACCACTCTTGGTTCCACTGCTGCAAGTGTAGGCTCTGTGGGCATCCTACCCTAAGTTGTGGGCTTCACATTTTATTTTGGAATAATGTAACTGAGTCCAAGCCCATACTACTCACCACAGGGCAGAAAATAAGTTGAGAGATAAAGTGTTGGGAGAAAGCCAAGAGACTTTATTCAGAGAGCCAGCAAACCAAGAATATGACAGACTAATCTTAAATTAGTATGAACTTGAGGCTTCTTTTTATGTTAGGAGTTGTTTGCAAATGCTAACCAAGGGCTACAGACATCTGGGCATCCGTGAGGGTCTGAGGAGGTTGTAAAAATGTCTTCGTTTTTGGTCAGTTAACTTTGGAGAGTGTAGGTCAGGTTGATCTTTTCCTATAAATCTTTAACTTGTGTGTATACTTTCTTTATTTCCCCAGGAATTAGTTTTGGGAAAGGGATGGATATCATCTTTTTTCTAGCCTATGTGCAGAGCTAAAAACAAACAAACTAACAAACAATAACTTTTAGCCTAAAGGATATTACTGCAGGGGGTCAGAAGCAAAATGGAACTAGTTATGCTAAGACTCCTTTTCACTGTTACAGTAGGTTCTCATGAGCTAAGCTGGAGGACATTTAGTGAGAACAGCTAGGACACTGGTAAGCACAGTTCTACTGACTCTAAGCCACGTAACAAGTTGAACTGTATGAAATCACTCATATTCCACCATTTTTGATCTACAGAAATTTCAGTTTCACATAATTCAGCCTAATACTTGGACTCTTTCCACCCAGATATCTGACTGCACCTGAAGACTGGGAAGCCTTCACTTCCTTTTCCTTCTGGAGACTATCAAGGGAGATGCCTAAAATCAGTGTGATTGAGGCTGTTGGTGTGGGGGTGCGGTTTCCTGAGAACACTTACATCCGTCTTTTCACATTTTTCTACATTGTCCTAGAGGGTTCTTGCTTTGATAGCCATGAGTACCTGGGGAGAATAATTAATTAGGCACCTATTGTGACCCTTTATAATCAAGAGTAGCTTCCTACTGTATACTACAGCATCTGACTGAATGAATAGCAGAAACGTGCCTAGAGTGGAAGCAATATCTAATTCAACTACTAATTAAAATACTTTGTAATGGTTAAGTAGACCTTATACACTCAAGAAAATCTCAAGAAATTAGCCAAAAATGGTGGCAGGAGGACTAGTCTACACACAGTCTCTGACGTCATCTCCCGCCACTCTCTTGCACATTTTCTCCACCCCAGACACACTTGCCTCTTTGCTGGTGTTCAGACATGCTTCTGCTCCAGGGCCATTTTTTCTGCCTAAGCCACTTCCCCTCTACATTTGTGTGCCTCGCTCCTTCACTTCCTTCAGGTCTTCTCTTAGATCTCTGAAGTCTTTCCTGACCATCATATTTAAAATTGTATTTCCTTCCGCCAGCTCCTAACTCTCTCTTTTTTAAGGTAAAACTCTTTAACATTTACCATGCAGCTTAGTTTGCTTCCTTAATTTGTTTATTATCTGAGTTCCAGAAAGGCAATCTGAGTGGCAGCTTCTTTAAGCACACATTCTTACTTGCCCTCCTCCTTTTGGTGTTCCTGGCATCTAGTGTAAAGCAGAGTACTAGGTAGATAGGTACTCAACAAGTATTTAAACTGAAGACCTATTCCCTTTCTCATTCCTGCTTTTCCTCTCTCCCTTTCTGTCTCTCTTCCTCCCTCCATCCCTCCCTTCTTTCCTTCTTCCTTTCTTCTTCCTTCCTTCTTTCATGTCAAGATTCTTTCTACCTCCTACATCACTGCCTTAGATCTTGTCTTGGGTAAATTTAAGAGCAGACTACTATATACCATAGACGAAGTTGTGGAATTTCCCAGGTTATCAGGGCAACCCTGTGCCCAAGTTTGCCACCCAAACTACCTCAATACATGGTTGGCCTTGGGCTGTTACCAAGAAGTGGACTCCCCTTGACTCACTCTTCCTAGAAAGCCCTGTGAGTCTCTAAGATAGCATTAGATGGAGAAAACTACATACTTGCTAGATTCTAGAAGTCAGAGTTGGGGGGCGGAGTTGTTCTGAAATTCTAATAGGATTGTTTGACATGTTCAAAAATACACCACCTTTGAATGAAGACTGAAGGTCAGAGAGAACACATGGTATCTTCCAGACCTATTTTTGACACTGAGGAACTTTGTGACCATGGGCAAGTTGTTCAATCTCTGTGATGATTTCTGATAACTCTCTGCAGCTCCCAGGGCCATGACATTTAAAAAAGATACATTACTTCTTTTATTTCCTGTAAAACTATGTCCACAGCCTAGGAAATTCCTCTAGGATATTTGTGTCTCCTTTCTCTGCCTTATAGATCAGGATGTAAGAGTATCTTTAGATGTGAGTTGAGCTGCTAGACAGGAATCCCTGCTCTAAACCATTCCTGATGGAACTATTGTTCCCTCCCTGCAGAGACCACTACGGTTTATTCATGCATGCATTTAATTTACAAATTAAGGACTCATCTGCATCTGAGATGACCTCTGCCTACCACTTAAACTACCCTTTATTGTCACACAATCTCATATTTCCCTAAAGAGTATTAGAAAATTGCAGTAGACCCAGCAAGAAATGGTCTGATGCTTGTGCTTGGAAGAAAGGCAGATCCTCTTTTGCCCTACCACTCAAATACAATTCAGTCAAGGTAGCGTCTTTCTCTCTTTCTTTTCTTCTTTTCTCCACTAGCTTCAATGGCAAAAACAAGTTCCTGCTGATAAAAGGTGACAGAAAAGGTCATCCCTTCTCTTTCAGTCCTTCACAGAGGTCAAAACATTGTGTGGTAAAAAGAAGAATCGGGGGACTTGAAGATTCCAGTCAGCTCCTCCAAGTTCCCTCAAGTCTCAACCACATAAGAAAGAATTTGACCACCTTTTCCCTTTATTAGTCCCTAAGAACTTTTGGGGCTATGCAAGGGCTGCCCACTTGGGAGTGCTATGGATTCTGTAATCAGAGTACCTGGTTGGGGCATGGCTTCATCACTAACTAGCTCTGTGACCTTGAGCAAGTTATTAACCTCCCTGCCTCTGAGCTCTCCTATATAAAATGGCCACAGTCCTGGATGAAAATGCTAAGAGGAAGAGGCTCCTGCCTTCGGCATCTTAGAGTTACAAACACCTCTAATTTCATGTGGTAATGGAAATATGGACAAAGAGTTGCCAGAGCAGAAAACACAGACTTGGAGAGACCCTGAAGTTTTCACAGAGGGGATAACTTAGCAAGCTGGGTCTTCATATAGGAAATACAATTTTGCCAGCAGAGAAGTGAGCAGGAGTTATTCGAGAAGAAAGTATATACAAAGGAATAAAAGGAAAAGGTATGTGTGTTAAGAATAGCTCAGGCTGATTGGAGAATTAGGTGTGTGAGGAGAAGTAACAGAACTGCTAGGGAAAGTCCTCTTTCATAAGATATACTAAGAATTCGAAATTAACCTCAGAGCAACCAGCGTCCATTAAAGAATTTAAGTAGGGAGTGACAAGCTCGTATCTGTGTAGACATGGAGAATGGACTGGAAGAAGTAAAAATTACTCCTGAATAATCTTCCAGAAACTGATGCAAAGGGAATTGAGAAAAAGAATTGTAATCAAGACACATTTGGGAAGTAGAGTGAACCTGATTTGGTGACCCAGGTACTAAACTCTAGGAGTTACATGATAATAGTGATGGAGGAACAGATGGAGATGGAAAAGAGATGGGGATGCATAGTGTTTGTCTCCAAGGAAATATGTTAAGGAAACGAAACATCCTATGTCCTGTGATTATCCATGAGGCAAGTCTCCCTTGATGGTAGAATAAAAATATTTTATTTTTCTTTATGATTGCTCCATACCACTGAGCATGTTGATTTAATTCACTGCTGCCCTTGCTTCTCTTTAAGAGGGCATCTTTACTAGAAAATCCCATCCTCCCATATCTCTCATAAACTGAGCGAATTCTTAGTTTTGATGGAAATTTTTAGGAAGACAAGGATGCTGAGAATGCCATGTGAATTCAAAATTGTTTCCAATTCATCTTAATGTTTTCTTTTCTTCAAAAGCCAATGAAACGCACTGTGGCAGTCAGAGCCAGCACATAATGCTCAATTCTAAGGATGCTTTGATATTCTCATGGCCTTTAAATAAGAACAAATTTTCATCTTGAATTACCTTTGGTTTTTTTCCTATTGAGAATTGGCAGATCTGTAAAAGAGTCTTTTCCGAATAGGTTATTTAACATGAAGTTAAATACCAAAGCCCTTTAAACTTTTGAAAACTGCTATCTTTGTTTTAGCCAAGGACTCTCCTTGATTAGACAAGCTCCCTAGGAAAATAAGAGAATTTAAAAAATCACGTATGAATCTCAAAGTATCTTTTAGGAAAGCATGTTAAGAAAAAGTAAGAAGGTTCTGATGCCTCAAATTCCTGTGTTAGGTGCACCAAGGCTTGAAATTCTCCTTCTCTTATTCATATACCTTTTAAAGTACACATGTTCCTAGGATGCTAAATTAAGTGTTATTAGTCAACAGTCCTCATCATTTCTGGCCTCTGAGTGTCCAGATCTTCCTGTCAAATACAAATAAGTGCACACTCCACCAAATTCCACCTCCTTAATCACAGGTCTGATAACACAATTGTCCTGGCCCAGAAATATACTGTCTCTCCATGGCTGCAGGCTAATTCTGAGAAGAGAATTACAGGACATCAGGGTTGGAAAGCTTTATATTTGTCCAACCACCTACTTGACATTCAGTTTTTCTCTAAAGCAGAAAAACTTACTGAACAGATGGGGAACTCCACCATCAGAGATAGACTATGGCTTTGGATTGTGAGAGAGGAGAATATTCTAAATCTTCCTGTGGCTTCTACTTATTGTTCTTAGTTCTAATCCATGGAACTATTAAGAATAAGTTCAGTCCCTCTTCCATGTGACACTGCTTCAGATTTGTGCTGACAATAACCTTGTGTTTCTTGAATGTTTTCCTTAAATCTTAATAGTTCCTCATCACTACTTATATAATCCTGACCCTCTCTCATAGTGATTTCTCTAGTTACCATCTTCCAGCTGCTTACATGTCTAAAATTGAGGTGCTCAGAATAGAATTAATGTTTCAGGTAAGTTGTGGCTGGAGTACACCCTTCCTTTCCAGACTACATCTATATTAATGCAGCTTAAAACAAAATTAGTTTCTGGTAGCTATATCATATTTGATTCAAAATAAGATTGAATCATGAAGCCTTTTATTTTCACATGCATTAGGTTGCATCTACTTCAGAGGTTGCATCATTGACTTTTTAGGCCCTCAAGTAATTTATTTTGATACATTTATGTCATTAGGCCTTATTGATCTCACCTACCTGTCAGGATCTTTATGGATCTTGATTCTGGACTCCAGTGCAATGTACTTTTTATGCCTGTTGTGCCATACCCACATTCTATTTCTTCTGCTAAACTATTGATAAAATTACATAACTAAATAATACCCAGGCTGTTGAATCATTAATTGGCACCCTTAAGGTATAGTTGTCAAACTAGATTATGAATTCACTTTGTTTTACTGTCACCTGGCCTCAATTTATCCAGATCATCTATAAGAATATCTGAAGAGAGCTCACCAGAGATGCTGAGGTCCACTTTTACTGCGCCACAAAAGCTCCTTGACAGGTGAATCCAATAACTCGAGTCAAAAAAGGAAGTGATGTGAGTCTGCTATCACCTGTTTTTAATGAATTCATTAGGACTTGATTTTTTTAGGGGTTCACAAACCATACCTTTTGATAATTGATCCTGATAACATGCTTGAGATAAGCACCAAGGTAACTTTCCCAGGAAAAGGGCTCGGTTCTTTATATTCAAGTATATAGTTTCCCTCTCTGCCAGTTGAGTGCCCTAGGCACTGCCCTGTGGTGAAGCTCTGCCCTGTCAGTGGGCTCCTATGGGACACAAGCCAGTCACCTCTAGTGCTGAGAAAAGTTGAATATATAGTAAGCCCTCAGCGAAACCTTGTCAGCTAAGTATGCCACAGAAGAGAGCATCTGCCGAAGGCGCCACATCTTCCCTAGCCTGGGTGAGTTTTCAAATATGAAAGACGCAAATCCCAGCCAAGCAAAATCAGACATCGTGTCATTCAGACAAACTGGGGCTACATCTTCTTTATAGGAAAGAAAGGTGATTTCTCAGATTGAGCAATTGTCACTCTCATTATCATTAAATTCTTCTTTGTGTTATTGTTACTGTCAACCCCATCTGCCACTGCAGCTCTAGGATACGATCAGCTTCCTGTGTGGCGAGATGTGAGAAGAGCTCTCCAGCCCCGGGGCCGTACCTTAGAAACTTTGAAGGGAAAAGCCCAATCATGTGGGGAGGTAAGGGACTAAATGTCTCGTCATCTCCATGGGCAGAACCAGGCCTTTTCTGAAGCCCTCTGTGAGTACTTGCCATGTGTCAGCGTATCAGACCAGACTGGGAATCCCAGACTCAGGCATGTGGCAATGTAGGCACGAGGATAAGGAAGCAAGAGGCTGAGGTTTCCTTCTGCCCTGAGCAGCTGTGAGCCCCTCGCATATTAGAATCCTATGATCTGAGTATATCACAGCCGCCGTCCCACCCAGTTCTCCTTTGGCCTTCACTGTTCTGCAGTCGTGCATGTGAGAGAGAGGATGGTATCTTGAAATAGGGTAGTGCTATTAAAAAAGGAGAAAATTGGACCGACTCTAGATATTTTCAGAGGGAGAAATTACATGACTCGCAGATGTGGGAGGGTGAGAGAAGAGGAGGAATATAAATATGATGACTACTAGATTTTTAGCTTCAGCCGTTGGGAGGATGTTTTTATCAAGCTGAGATGAAGGTGGCTTGAGCAGGAAGGCTAGCGACAGGAGAGGGAAATCAGCTGCATTTTTTAAATATTAAGATTGAGATGCTTATTAGACAACTAAATAGAGAACTAAAGAAACCATTCGGATGTAGGAGCCTATAATGCAGGAAGGGACTGGAGTAGAGATATCAATGTTGGAGTCATCCATATATCAGTGACGAAACCAAGGAACCACATAAGATCAGATAAAACAAGGATGTGAATATTTTTTGTTGACCATAAAGAGCTTTACACATATGTGATGTTATTATCTTGTCCATTCCTAATTGAACATATCAAGACTCAAACAATATTCTTTCCAAATTGGAGCTGGTCCTAGGGAATTGGACCTGAATCATTCGAGAGAGCAATACAGAAAGAGAAAAGGAGTGAGTTGATCCCAGGCCTCTCCTTCCTTGTGAGACTGTGGGGTTCACTAGAGCCCCAACACCAGCTTGGAAAGTGTCACCTTCCAGGCACACTTCCAATGCAACTAATCACGCCAATATCTATAAATAAAGTGCAGTCAGCAGTTACTTTAACAGTGCATGCTAATTATTGGCACTGAAGGAATTTTAGCCAGTTTTGTCATATCTGGGGAAAATATTGGGAATATAGTCGGAATTTCTTTGAAAATAGGATGATCACATCATTAACTGTATTCATGTTTCAGGTGGACCAGGTTTGGGCCATCAGTGTGAAATTACAGGTGAGGGTTAAGGACACTTGAAGAAATGTTGCAACTAGGATTTCCTCTTCACTTGCTAAATAAATGATTTATTCCTGCTATGTCTCACGGGGTGTGTGTGTGGGGGGGTTGTTTGTAAAAGAAGCTCTGTAAGAACAGGAATTCTCAGTAAGCCGGCTGTGCCAGTGAGGCTGGTGGTGGGAGATGAAGAGAAAGGGGAGACCAAGTGTCCCGTAGTATGGTGGCATTTGATCCAAAGGCCCCAAGAAGCTAGGCTACTGAGAGTGGGACACTTATCCAAGGATGTTTGCACCTTTTCTTCATTTGTGCATCATTCATTACTGCAAGAAACACTGACTGAGCCACTCGTAAGTGGCAGCCACTGTGAGGCTTTCCCTTGAAGGTTACCCAGACTGGTGAGAGTGACACCCAGATGATCAAAGGCAGTAAAAGCTACCTCATGTTTACTGCATAAATACGTTTTCTCATTTAGCCTCATTTATCAACCCTGTGCTTTAGATATTAATTCCATTTTCCAAAGGAGGAAATAGAAAACAGAGAACTGAGCATCTCAGAAATTATGTATAGCTTATTTCAGGTTGCAGAATGGTTAAAGAGCTGAGACTTGCACTCAGCTCAGTCATTCGCCCTAAATGTCCAGGCTTCAGGAGTTTTTAGATAGCAGTGAAGTCATCTTTAGGTTCATACTCCTAACGTCAGTGCCCACACTGGAGAAGCACTTTTAGCTGCTTTAACTATTTTTTGTTGTTGTTGTTTTTAATAAATGTGCATCCTTATTTTAAATAAAATGCTTGATTTGGAAGATGAGAATTTAACTCCTTAATACACTAAACACATGTATATATACCTCACCCCATACTTCCCTCCTCCATTTTCTCAGAATAGGTAGAAATTTGTGGAGATAATTATTCAGGTTTATGTCATTATTATGTAAACTTAGTTTACAGCTGAACCATGTAGTTCATTATGAATACATTCTCATTCCCCCCCCCCCCCAGGAATTGATAATTTGTGTCTCTAGCCTGGCTCTTTCCCCTGATCTCCATATTCACATACATAATTGGCTATTTGATGACCCCATTTGGTGTCTAATAGGCATGTCTCATCTAAGGAATGCAAAACAGAGTTCTTGATCTCTCCTGTGGGCCAATGGCTTCCTCACCTCTGTTTAGAAATGAAGATTAATGGCAATGCCATCTTTCTACTTATTCAGGTCAAAAATCTTGGAATTGTTCTTGAATCCTATTTCATCTATTGCCTTATTTTCAAAATGTGCTGTGCTATCTCACCACCTCCACTGCTTTCTTCAGACAAATCTATGTCACCTTTCACCAGGTCCATTGCAATTACAGGACTTCCCATGGCTGTGTTAAGAATATTCTGGGGTGGCTCGGCACCTGTGGCTCAAAAGGCTAAGGCACCAGCCACATACACCTGAGTTGGCGGTTCGAATCCAGCCCGGGCCCGCCAAACAACAATGAAGGCTGCAACCAAAAAAAATGCCCAGGCATTGTGGCAGGCACCTGTAGTCCCAGCTATTTGGGAGGCGGAGGCAAGAGACTCGCTTGAGCCCAGGAATTGGAGGTCGCTGTGAGCTGTGATGCCACAGCAGTCTATCCAGGGTGACAGCTTGAGGCTCTGTCTCAAAAAAAAAAAAAAAAAGAATATTCTGGAGTGATCAGGACCATCATTTAATTTTTTAAGTTAATTAACTTAATTAAATTGTTTAAACTTCATATGTTAAGTCAATCATGTAGACTTGAAATAAAACAAATTATGTATGTCATTATTATGCTTTTCTGGATTCATTTTTCTAATATTTTGTTTAATTTTTTTGATTGCAGTTCATAGTGAGATTAAACTATAATTTGCTTTTCCTGTAATGGCCTTCTCAGGTTTTCGTGATAACTTTAAACAAACTTTAACCAAAATGTGATAGCTTTAAACAATAGGCTTGGGGAACATTCCCCCTTCATCTATTTTCTGAAATATTTGCATAACATTGGCTTCATCTGTTCCCTAAATATTTAATAGAATTCACCAGTTGAATTCAACTGGGCCTGAAATTTTTTTATGGTTAAGTTTTTAATTACATATTCACTTTCTTTAGTGAGTCACAGAAACTCAAAGTCTGTATTTTTTCTTAAATCTATTTTTTAAGTTTCATATCTTAAAAAATTTGTCCATTTTATCCAAATTTTAAAATCTATGGGTATAAAGGACAACAAATAAGAGGGTACCAAAGGACACTGAAAAAACTCCCCTGCAGAAATCTGGCCCTGCTTATATTTTAAAGTGTATTTTCAAAATTGAAAACATAAAGTGGTTATATTTTCCTAAGCTATCATTATTAGAGTATTATTAGGTATGTGTTGTGATCAAGAGTATGTGAATAAACATATATAAATATTACATCCTGTAATTCTTATTGATAGATTGGCAGATGTTATCAGAACCTGATGGGAGGCACAGTGAAATAACTGAGTTAACAATAAAAATGAAATTTAAATAATTCTGATTTAAAAAAAACTATGGGTGGAAAGTTGTTTATACCTTTTGTATTTTTATTTCCTTTACGATCTGAAGTGGTGTTGCATTTTGAACCATGACAAGATTATTTGTGCCTTCTTTCCTCTCTTTTCCCCTTTCTTTTTTCTCTGTCTTAAAAGAGGGCTAGCTATTTTTATTTGCCTTTCAGAACCTAACTGTTGTCTTTGTTGTTTCTCCTTAAATGTATTTGTTTTCTATCTCGTTAATTTCTGGGCTTTTATATTTATTATTTACTTCCTTGTACTTTAATTTGTGTTGAATTTCTTATGTTTTTCCCAACTTTTGAGATATTAATACATGCTTTTATTATTGATGATTGCCTTATTGTATTCTATTTTAAGCATTTAAAGCTTAAAAATTTACCTTAATATGAGTTTTCAGGATTGTACATGTTTTGAAATGTATTATTTTATCATCTAGTTTGATATATTTCTAATTTTAATTGTATTCTGTATCTTGACCCATGGGTTACTTAGAAGTGTATTTCTTAGTATTTAAACATGTGGAAAAATTCCAGTTATCTTTCATTATAGATTTCTAGCTTTATTGTTTTATGATTATTGCTCACTCAGTCTAACATCTCTGCCAGCCCTGATGTTAACTAACCTTTCAGAATGCTCTACATGACATCAACTTTGGTCTCTGAGTGAGAATACGTGATAGTTGGGTACCCAAGCATATGGACCACAACCACATCTCCCCTTTTCAGAATAGAAAAATATGTATGAAAAGGAAAGTTAAAGTGAAGACATTGTGTGGTTCTTTACAGGTTTGTACCCTATGCAGTTCAAGAAAAGATTGATTCTTTATGTCTCCCTAAGGAGAACCTCTAAAATCCTGATAAGAATTCTTTGCTTATCAGACCTGGAGCCATTTCAAGCTGTTGTAGCCCCTATACCGGGTCCTGTGAGTTCCCCTAGTGAATCACTGAACCTGAGAACAGTCTTGAGGGCCCTTACAATGGTACTTTTAAAATACTGAACTCAGCTTGGCGCCCATATTTCAGTGGTCAGGGCGCCGGCCACATATCCCGGGGCTGGCAGTTCAAACCTGCTGGCCTGGGCCTGCTAAACAACAATGACAACTACAACAAAAAAAAACCTATGCGTTGTGGCTGGTGCCTATAGTCCCAGCTCCTTGGGAGGCTGAGGCAAGAGAATTGCCTAAGCCCAGGAGTTGGAGGTTGCTGTGAGCTGTAAGCTGTGTGATGCCGTGGCACTCTACTGAGGGCAATAAGTGGGACTCTGTCTCTACAAAAAAAATAAATAAATAAATAAATAAAAAGGAGGGATGATCTTACTTTTAAAAGAAACTTTAGTGAATAAAGAAATAAGAACATTTTGACCATAGCTTAAATGTTTATTAATGATTTGGTTGTGAAACATAATGAAACTGTTAAAAAAAATATGTAAAAGACAGAAGCATAATAAATTAAATTCTGGCTCGGTGCCTGTGGCTCAATGGGCCAAGGCGCCAGCCACGTACACCTGAGCTGTTGGGTTCGAATCCAGCCTTGGCCCGCCAAACAACACTGACGGCTGCAACCAAAAAATGGCCGGGCATTAGTGGCGGGCGCCTGTGGTCCCAGCTACTGGGGAGGCAGAGGCAAGAGACTCGCTTGAGCCCAGGAATTGGAGGTTGTTGTGAGCTGTGATGCTACAGCACTCTATCCAGGGTAACAGCTTGAGGCTCTATCTCAAAAAAAATAAATTAATTAATTAAATTCTAGGAGAAAGATCTGGATATAAAATTAACAAGCTTGAGTTTGTAAAAATACATAAATTTGTCCCTATGAAAAGAGAATGCACTTTATTTTCAGATGCATTTAAGCACAAATAATAGAATAGAATAGAATTTTTTTTTTTTTTGTAGAGACAGAGTCTCACTTATTGCCTTTGGTAGAGTGCCGAGGCATCACACAGCTCACAGCAGCTTCCAACTCCTGGGCTTAAGTGACTCTCTTGCCTCAGCCTCCCAAGTAGCTGGGACTACAGCCGCCCATCACAACGCCCAGTTATCCCTTTGTTGCAGTTTGGCTGAGGCGGGGTTTGAACCCACCACCCTCGGTATATGGGGCTGGCACCCTACCTACTGAGCCACAGGGGCCACCCAAACAGAATAGAATTTTAAGTGATTGAAACCATGAGAGCATATGCATAGTCCTTTGCAAATCTATCTTCTCAGAATTTTTTCGTTTCCTTCATAGATATTTAATTTACATATAATAAAATTAACCAATTTTAAGCATCAGAGTTTTTTCTCAAGTAACCATCACCATGATTATGACATGGATTATTTCCATCATCCTCAATGGTCTCTCAGGGCCCCTTTGTAGGCACTTACTCCCACTCCCAATACCCGGCAACTACTGATCACTTTATCTTACTGCCTTTTTGCTTTTCCTAAAACTTCATATAAAGAGAATCATAAAGTATATTGTCTTTTTCTGTCTGGCTTCTTTCACTCAATATAATGCTTTGAGATTTATTCATGTTGTTTCTTGTATCAGTAGCTTGTTCCGTTTGGCTGCTGAGTAGTATTTCACTGAATGGACATAGTACATTTGTTTATCCATTCACCAGATGATGGAGATATATATGTGTGTGTGTGTGTGTGTGTGTGTGTATACACACATACACACACACACATATATATATATATATAGTCTTTTTTTTAAATTTCAGATTAATATGCAGGTACAAATTATTAAGCCACCTTGTTTGCATTTCTAAGGTGAAGTTCAAGTTGTAGTTGAGCTCTTCATCGTGGGGGTGTGCTGTATACCCTTACATTGTGCATATTAGGTGAGAACTTACCAATCCCCCTGACTCTTCTCCTTTCCTCCTTCCCTCCTTCCTTCTCCCCCCCAACTTGAATGTACATGTATTTTTCTCTCCTCTGGGCAGGTAGTTATTTTTGTATTTACCTGGATGGAGCTGAAGCACATTCTTCTTAGTAAAGTATCACAAGAATGGAAGAGCATGTATCCAATGTACTCAATACCAGTATGAAACCAATAGAAACACAACTATATATAGTCTTTCATTAGATATATGTTTTACAGATATGTTCTTTCTCTTTCCTAACAATTTGTTTTTAAGATCAAAGTTTTTGACATTAACGAAGTATAGTTTATAAGTTTTTGTTTTCCATTCTGCTCTGCGCTTTTTGTGTCCATCTAAGTAATTTTTGTCTAATCCAAAGTCACAAACATTTTCTCCTACATTTTCTTTTTTTTCTTTTTTTTTTGAGACACAACCTCAAGCTGTCACCCTGGATAGAGTGCTGTAACATCACAGCTCACAGCAACCTCCAATTCCTGGGCTCAAGCGAGTCTCCTGCCTCTGCCTCCCAAGTAGCTGGGACTACAGGTGCCCACCACAACGCCTGGCCATTTTTTGGTTGCACTTGTTATTGTTGTTTGGCGGGCCCGGGCAGGATTCCAACCCGCCAGCTCAGGTGTACGTGGCTGGTACCTTAACCCATTGAGCCACAGGCACCGAGCCTCTCCTCATTTTCTTATAGAATTTTCATAGTTTCAGTTCTTACATTTAGGTCTATGATCCATTTCTATTAAATTCTTTCATATGATGTGAAGGCAAGTACACCCACAAAGGGAAATGAAATGGCAAATGTGCAGGCTGGATGTGCCAACACTGGATTCCCCAGGATGCCCCACATGGGGTCAAGGTAATGCATATACACGTTATTCGCTTCTTTTTTTTTTGCTTAATCTCTGCTCTGTGATATAAAGAAATTGTGAAAATGTCAAAAAGGCCTGCAGATATCCCTGTGGGTAACAGTAATAAGAAAAAGTGGAAGCATTTATATTTATCCATAGCACAGAAAAGTCAAGCTATAGGAGAACTGGGCAGTGGTGTGTGAAACATCTTACAGAAGGAGTATAGTGTTTAAATGACCACCATATATGACCTGAAGAAATGAAAGGGTAAACCAGCGGTTCTCAACCTGTGGGTCGAGACCCCTTTTTAATAATGAAAACACATTGCAGCATTAGGAAGGTTGAGAACCACTGGGATAAACTGTTCCAGGTCTATGTTGAAAATGATGAACAGAAGCTAATGAAAAATAGAAACACTGCGTAAAGCTAAAAACGATGATCTTGATTGTGTATTAAAAGAGTGGATCTTTCAGTGTCACAGTGAACATATGCTGCTTAAGCATATGTTGATTGTGAAACAGGCAAAGGTCTAACATGATGAACTGAACATTTAAGGGAATTGTGAATATATAACAGTCTCCATGCAAAATCTTAAGAAATGATACATTAAAATTTTAAAGATTCATGGTAACAAAGCATATGGAGATCACAAAGCAGTGGAGAAATTCATTGATGAGCTTGTCAGGGTCATTGCTGATGAAAAACTAACACCAGAGGAAGTCTATAATGTTGATCAAACATCACTGTTTTTTCCCAGAAAGACACTGACTATAGCTGATGAGGCATTCTTTACATGAGGGTGCCAAGGACAGCATAACTGGTCTGGGATATGCTAAAGCAGCAGGAGCGCATAGGTGTAAACTCATGGTGGTAGGCAAAAGTTTGCAGTCTCACTGTTTTCAAGGAGTAAATTTCTTACACATCCATTATTATGCTAACAAAAAGGCAGGGATCCCTAGGGACATCTTTTCTAATTGGTTTCATAAACATTTTATACCAGTGGCTTGTGCTTACTACAGGGAAGCTGGACTGGACAATGGTGATTGTGATAACAACAATGATGAAGATGATATTGTTACTATTTCAGAAAAAGTGCCTATAGACAACATCCTGAAAATAACTTGATGAGGTTATTGAGGGACTAGAGTGTTGTGTATTTATAATGAACAAGGAATTGTGTCAGTTTGTAAAAGCAAGGAGAGACTTCTAAGACAAAAACTGTTGTTAATCAGGCAGATTACTCTGGAGAAGATATTTTTGAAAACCATTGAATAGAATGCCTCTTCATCCCTGGAGAGTCCATTTCCTGGTCCCTCAACTGCTTCGGATGTTTCTTCTCACTTAAATGAAATATAGTGTATAGTAACCTTTTAACCCAAACATAGCATTGCAAGTAGAGACTGAAGGCTGGCTGTTGTTAGCTGTTGCTATTGTTTAACAACTACTATAGATATTTGTTAATGCTACTATGCTGCTTAGTTACCCTGAACACATTGCTTTTTTCATTGTATTAATGGTATGTCATATTTATTACTGTTAAGTATCATGTATGAATAAGTATAAGAAAATGATTACTCATCCATAATATATAATTTCAGGATAAGGAATGATGGTGATGTTAAATATCCACAAATTGTCTGCATACAGGTGGCTGACATAGTGACATCTTTGCTTTCTGACGGTTTAATGTACTCAATCTTTATTTCATGAACAAAATTATTAAAAATTTATTGTATGAAATTACCTCCAGGCTATGTATATAAGATACATATGAACATAAGTGCATTTCATGTTTAGACTTGGGTCCCACCCCAAGATATCTCATTATGTATATGCAAATGTTCCAAAATCAAAAAATATCTGAATTCTGAAATATTTCTAATCCAAGGATTTCAGATAAAGGATATTCAACCTGTAATAAGTTGAGAAGTGTTCCCACCTCTTCTGTTTTCTGCAAACACTGTGTAGAATTGGTATTATTTCTTCTTCACATGATCTGGAGTTTTCTTTATGAAAAATTTTTTAACTATGACTTTATTTACTAGATATAGGACTATTCAAGTTTTCTGCTTTTTTTTTAGTGTATATGATTATTTTGTCATTTAAGTACTTTGTTTATTTTATCTGTGTTATCAAATTTATTGCCACAAATTGGTATCCCCTCATTATTTTAATGTCTACAGTATCCATACAGATATGCAGACTTCTATTTTATATGGATAGTTAATATTGTCTCATTTTCTTTCCTAATCAGTCTTGCTAGGATAGTGATTTTGATGATTTTTCTCATATTTTTATGTTTTATATTTTATTGTTTTTGCCCTTATATTTACTATTTCCTTCATTCTATCTAATTCATGTTTGATTTTCTCTTATTTTTTGTGTTCCTTAAATTCAAGCTCAGATCTTTTTCTTTAACATAAGTATCTACTACTATTAATTTCTTTAAAAGTACTGCTTTGGCTGTGTTCTACAGATTTTGATATGTATTTTTATTTTCACTGCAGTCTAAAATAACTTTATATCTATGATAATTCTTTTCTTTGATCTGTGGATAATTTAGAAAAATGTTTTTTAATTTCCAAGTGTCTGGGGATTTTTCAGATATCTATGAATGAATTTTGTTTTTTTTTTTTCAAAGAATGTATTTTGTCATAATTTCAGTCTTCTTGATTTGATGAGAATTTTTATGTCTCAAAATATGGTTTATCTTAGTGAATGTTCTGTAAACACTTGAAAAGGATATGTATTTTGTTGTTGTAGTGTGGGGCATTGATGGGTGGAGTAAATATCAGTCGAGCTAAGTTAATCAATATTTTTGTTCAAGTCTTTTATATCTTTACTTCTTTTCTGCTTGCTCTTTCAATCAATTACTGAGCAGTGTTTAAATGTCTAAGTATACTTGTGGATTTTCCTGTTTACCCTCTTCATTCTGTCAGATTTATCTTATCTGATCTTTATAATTTCTTTCTTCTACTTAATTTTGGTTTAATTTGGTTTTCTTCTTGTTGCTTAGAATAGAAGCTAAGGTCATTGATTGGAGATTTTTCTTCTGGTCAAATATAGGCATTTTAATGCTATAAATTTCCCTGTAAGTACTACTTTAGCTCCATTCCACAAATTTTAATATGTTGTGTTTTCATTTTAATTCAGTTAAAAATACTATATAGGCCCAACATGGTGGCTCATACCTGTACTCCTAGCACATTAGGGGGCTGAGGCTGGAGGATTGCTTGAGGCCAAGAGCAACTCCCCCAGGCAATTGAGTAAGACCCTATCTCAGAAACAAAATACTTTATAGTTTTCCTTTGATTTTTTTTCAAAGAAAAAATAAATCTATGAATTATTTAGAAGTGTTCTACTTAGTTTCCAAATATTTGGACATTTTTCAGATATTTTTCTGTTATTTATTATAATTTATTTCCATTGTGGTAAAGCATAATTTAAATCTTCTCTAATTTAATTGAAACCTATTTTATGACCCAAATATAATCTGTCTTGTACAGTGATCTGGGTATACTTGAAAAGTGCACTACTACTGTGTGGTAGTGTTTTTAAATGTCACCTGTTAGGCTAACACAGTTGATAGTGTTATTTAAGTATTCCAATTTTTTTTTTTTTTTTTTGAGACAGAGCCTCAAGCTGTCACCTTGGATAGAGTGCTGTGGCATCACAGCTCATAGCAACCTCCAATTCCTGGGCTCAAGCGAGTCTCCTGCCTCTGCCTCCCAAGTAGCTGGGACTACAGGCGCCCGCCACAACGCCCGGCCATTTTTTGGTTGCAGTCGTCATTGTTGTTTGGCGGGCCCAGGCTGGATTCGAACCCGCCAGCTCAGGTGTACGTGGCTGGCACCTTAGCCTGTTGAGCCACAGGCACCGAGCCAAGTATTCCAATTTCTAACTATAGTTAGGAACTTGTATGTTTATCCTCACAGTTCTATCACTTTTTTTGCCTTATGTATTTGAGGGTGTGCTCTCAATCGCATAAACATTTTGAATTTTTACATACTCTTGATGAGTTGACCCCTTTATTATATTGAAATGATTCTCTTTATTCTTGGTAATATTCATCACTCTGATCTATGGTTTGCTATTAATTTAGCCATTCTAGATTTCTTATTATTGGTGTTAATGTGGCATATCATTTTAAATTCTTTTACTTTTACTCTGTTTATATATTTATACTTGAAGTAGATTTATTGGGGCAGCATAAAATTGAGCCTTGCTATTTACCAAATCAGGCAATCTTCACCTTTATTTGAATGTTCAGACCATTTGTATATAATTTTATTATTAAAATACTTTAAATTTACCATCTTACTATTTGATTTTTATATCTGTCAGATTTGTCTCTTGTGATCTTGTTGCCTTTTCCTTTTTTTTTTCCTGCCTTCTTTTGGATTACTTGAATATTTCTTTTGATACTTCAAATTCATTAAGTAAAATTAATCAATTTTTTTATAGTTTCCATTTTTTTTATTTTTTCAAATTAATATGAGGGTACAATTTTTAGGTTACATTGTTCTCACTTTCAGGGTAAAGTTCTACTTGTAGAAGAGCCCCTCACCCAGCAGGCATGTTATACACCCTCACAGGGTGAACATTAGATGAGATCCTGCCTTATGCCCTCCCCCTTCTGCCAAACATCCTTCCTCCCCCTCCCACTTCCCTCTACTCCCAAACCGGACCATATTAGTGTTTTGTTGTTCTGACAAGCATGTAATTGTTTATATATTGATTTCATATTAGTATAGAGTACATTGGATTTTTCCATTCTTGCAATAATTTGCTAAGAATAATGTACTTCAACTCCATCCAGGTAAATGTAAAAGATGTAAAGTCTCCATCTTTTTAATGGCATGATAATACATATATATATATATATATATATATATATATTTATATCCCACAGTTAGTTGATCCTTTCATTAGGTTGCTTCCATGACTTGGCAATTATGTATTGAGCTACAATAAACATTCTAGTGCAAATGTCTTTGTGGTAAAATGATTTTTGTTCTTCTGGGTAGATACCTAGGGATTAATCAATATTTTTAAAGCATTCATTTTATCTCCTTTGTTGGCTTATTAGCTATAATTCCTTGTCTAATTTTATTTATTTCTTTTGGGTTTAAAATATGCATCTTTAACTTGCACTTGCTAACTTAAAGTAATATTATGCCATTTTTACCACATATTATATAAGAACCACACACCAATTCTAGCTGAGGTTATTGGAATTATTCTAACCCCAGTGAATGAGAATTTCTTTTGCTCAGTATTGATTTTTCAATCCCAGAGTAGATTCTACTTAGTCCTATTTGGATTACGTACACATTCTTGAACAAACAACAATAGACAGGGAAATGAATATTTTGTTCAACCTAAATTCCTGCAGCAGCCCTTTGAGAACTTCATGGAATTGCGAAGGAGTTCACCTAAGAAGAATGCAAAGGTGCATTAGTTAGACAGAAACTACAGCTATCATAGGACACTGCAGGCAAACAGATCCCAGAAGAATTTACAGATTGACAGGTAGAGAACTCACACATGCCTGCTATAAATTCCATATTTATCTTACCAATAATACTGAAGTTGGCTACACAAAGCAGATAAAGCTTTCTTTGTATGGCATTTTCCTTTTCCTTGTACTCCCCAGGGCTTCTACCCTCCAATGACACTTTTGCATATCTGATTCCAGTCAACCCAAAAAAGAAGCCAAATAGTCCACCACTCCTTTATATGTGACTTTTATCAGCATTCCAGAAAACCTTTTACTTAGAAAGAATCTAGGCACTTCTGTGGCAATCACTTCTCAACCATGGCACTATTGACATTTCCAGTTCTACCACTAGGTGTCAGTAACACATCCCCCTCCCCAGTTGTGCCAATCAAAAATGTCAAGTATGGAATGGCTCCTGTTTGGGAGCCACTGACTTAGGGCAATATTTACAAACCTCAAGACCTACAGGTTCTTGAGGATAAGTCAGCATCAGCTGATGGGAAAAAAGCACAGTGAGCTCAAGTGTCCAGGCACTCCTGTTCCATAGCCCAGCACATCCATCTCTCCTCAAGGGAAAGTTCTGTTCACCACTGCAGATTCTGCTCCCAGCCTCTGAGAACAATGCTCAGCTACCACAACCACAACAAATGCTAAAAGAATATGTGTATTAATCAGTAAATTAATGGATGGATGAATGGATGAAAAGAAAAAAATGTGAATGATCATGCATTGTGTTACTAAGGAAAGGAGTAATGTGGGTATGAGAAAAAGATATTTTATTGTGTACTCAAAAATTTCCATATGTTAATTTTGTTATATTATTTTTACAACTTAGAAAATTTAAAAAGACTTTTTAAAGCACTTTAAGGAATTTTCTCTTTGGTAACTATTTTTTTAATTTTTTTTTTATTTTTTATTTTATGAGATAGGGTCTCACTGTGTTGCCCAGGCTGAACTTGAATTCCTGGACTCAAGTGACTCTTCCTCCTCACCCTTCAGAGGAGCTAGGAGTACAGGCACAAACCACCACACCTAGCTAATTTGCCATTTTAAAAAAAACCCCACAAATGTGGGGCAGTGGCTCTGCCTCAAGGAGTAGGGCACTGACCCCATATCCCCGGGGTGGGGGGGTGGGGGTGGCAGGTTCGAACTCGGCTGCGGCCAAAACTGCAAAAAACAAATAAACAAACAAAAAAACACAAATGTGGTCTTTAGCCTTAGTTCATATTCTATATATACCACCAAGTCTGAGGTTTGATTTTTTTTCTTTTAACTCATGAGCAAATAGCCATACAATATAAATATTTGGGAATAGGTTTACGTTGGGAGAAACAAACAATCTAATGGACTTAACACAGAAGGAATCTAGACAACCCATTTAATTATGTGGATCAGCCCTGAGGGCCGGAATTGAACTGCGTGCATTTTCACATCTAAACCTTGCAAAATACATGCACAGTGTGGGCCCTCAGGAAATCTGTGCTGAAAGAATTGATTATGAAGTTTCATAGGCATGATTTTGGCTACTCCTATATTTACTTTGTCAAAGCAAGATTTTCTGGGCAGAATGAAGGAGAGGAGAGAGTTAGATGCAGGGAAATGCCCTCTAAGAGAAGAACAGAAGTTGAAGGGCAAAGGAATGGACCAAGGAGAAAGAAGCAAAAGGATAATTTGTGGGACAGCCATTGCTTCTCCTTCCCCTCTGCCACCAGCAAGAAGCTGTGTCAAACCCACCCTCCTCAGTCAGGGCAGACGCTGCTCCTACAATGGGGAACCCAGCCCCACAGAGCAAATCAGAGCCTGCTGCTTGTGAATCCCCCACTCCTGTGAAATTTTGGTCCTCATCTTCCCATCTCTCCCCCAAGGAAAAGGCCCAGCCACCTGTGTTTCCTGAGGCCAGGTCTCTAGGAACCAGGAGAGACTGCTTTGCAAGGCGAGTTCGTTTATTTACATGAGGAAAACAAGGCATGAAGACACAGAGCAATCCATCTGCCTTAGCGACCAAATAGATCCCTTCGCTACCACCGCCTCTTTGGAAGCAATCAAGGCAGGGAGGTTAGGTAGGGTCACCTTCCAGAGCCAAATCTGTGCTTCTAAAAATAGAAGCATCTTTGGAGACTGGAGAAGGGGAGGGGAAGCTGTGGATGTTGAGGGCAAAAACCTGACTTCCCAGAGCACTGTCAGTATGAAACTGTATTAATTACACACAGGCACCCAGCTCGATAACCTCAGGTACCTCTCAGAAATTAAAACTAAATGAAATGGCTTTTTTCTCCTTTCGGTTACACTGTCCCTGAGCTAAAAAGGAGAAAGAGAATTGTGTCTCCTGACCTATTTGAAGGGCTGCAAACTGCCCAAGGAGATGGGCTCCTCAGCAGGGGGAAATGGCAGGAGAAATGGGGCTCCTTAGAGGCGAGGCTAAAGAAGGGAGGATCCGTGCAAAGGGGGGACCCCCAGAGCAGGCAGTGGTGCCTTGGGGTCCTCATCTCCACTCTTCTCTCTCTGCACGCAGTCTCTTTGGGACTAGGCAGGTGTCCAGGTGTGTCCAGGGCTGTGAATGTGTGGGGTCATCGGGTGCTGCTCTGGGTAGCTTTGTCTTGGAATCTCTATATGGACTGTGGTAGTGATGGGTGGAGCCATGTAGGGGGCTCCATGGAGATTGTTGGAGCTTAGGTCGGGGCTCCTGCCCTGGGGGCTGGACCCTGGGCTTCACAGACTGTGTAAGGCTGTGCTGGGCTGCCTGTGGCTGGATGCATCATGGCAGAAGCCCAGGGTGGCCTCATAGCCTTGCCGTCTAGAAATGTGCTGAGGCACTTACCAAGTGCAGGGATTTGTTTTTCCCCCTGTGACTGACATGAAGGGAAGAAACACGAGGGATGCGTGAGCTGAGTGAGCCAAAGGAGCGGTGTGGTCACTTCCAGTGCTGCCCTGCAGCTGAGCCTCCGGCACAGCAGGCTGGAGACACATCCTCATGTGTCAGTTTGTGCTTTCTCAACAGGACAACGTGGATCTGGGAGAGTTGATGTTTTCCCTCTGCTATCTTCCAACGGCTGGCAGGCTGACTATTACCATTATAAAAGCAAGAAATTTAAAGGCAATGGACATAACAGGAGCATCAGGTGGGACATTCTCAAATTCACATGTCCTCAAAAGGTTCTAACATAGTAGTACCATATGAACTGTCTAGTAAAGTAATAAAGCATATTGACTCTGGAATCAAACTGCCTAGGTTTAATCCCATTGCTACCACCTAAAAACTGTGTGACCTTAGGCAAATCACCTAACCTTTCTGGGCTTCAGATTCCCTTATGTAAAATGAAGGTAATAGTAGCTAGGTCACTGGACTATTGTAAGATTAATTTAATACATATGAAGCCATGAAAAGTGTCTGGCATATATTAGATGCTACATATTGTTAGCTATTCTCATTATTATTATTATTATTATTATTTGCCCTTCCTATCTGCTGGTTCCACATCTGCAGATTCAACCAACTGTGTATCAAAAATATTCAAGGGAAGAAAAAAAAATTATAGTACAACAATTAAAAACTAATACAAACTTTAAAGAACAATATAGCACAACAAAAATTTGCATAGCATTTACATTGTATTAGGTACCATAAGTAATCTAGAGATGTTTTAAAGTATATGGGATGTGGGGAAGTTCTATGCAAATACTATGGCATTTTATATCAGGGACATGAGCATCTGGATTTTGGTATCTAACACCTGTGGCTATCAAGGGATGACCATATTCTTTCTTCCATAATTATGAATTGGGCCTACAGTTTGCGCATGCTTGTATAACGTACCTGATTGGGTCTTTCCTCAGATATCACCATCCCAGGCTTATTGAAAATTGAAGATAATCCTATTTTCTTAATAAAGTCAACTGTGCAGTTTGGCCTTTTCAGACAATCAAGCATGGACACTTAAATTGTAAACTCTAAAAAAAAGCCTCAATATGCAGTTCCTCCCCTAGCTTCTGCAGGGGGTCCCCAAATGTGATCACAAAACACCCAGTGCACTCTGGCTCACGAGAGTCACTGAAATCAAAGAATATCAGATGGAATTATATTCTGCTTCTTACACTTCAGTGTTTTTCTAAGCAGAAAAAAATAGTTGTGTGGCCCCTCTGGCCCTCTAAGTCCCTTCTAGACAGTGCATAGTAGAACACATGGTCAATGTGGGTTTTGCAGGTGAAGAGAGAAGGAGAACAACCTACTGAACAGGAGAAGGATGAGGTAGCTGGTGGGACAAGATGTATCCTGTCTGGAGCAGAGGGCATCCTTGCCGCTGTCACCCCGTCACAGTGTTGCACCACAACAAGGCTGTGTCCTTTCTCTCCCTGAAAAGCTGAACTGCTTCTCCCTTTCCAACCCCGACCACAGGCC
Source organism: Perodicticus potto (assembly GCA_963574655.1). Classification (NCBI taxonomy): domain Eukaryota; kingdom Metazoa; phylum Chordata; class Mammalia; order Primates; family Lorisidae; genus Perodicticus; species Perodicticus potto. The sequence goes on from CAUYRH010141237.1 coordinate 25,567, forward strand.
ATTCTGGGGACTTGACGTCCCTGTACTTTAGGAAAGTCACCCCCAGACATTCTCCCTGTTCTCTGGGAATTCAGACATGCTAAGAATCTAGGAGTTTCCATTCTTAAAGACCTGATCTTTAGGAAAAAATTCCCTGAGATGGCTCAGAGTTAGGGGGCCTATTTCCCAAGCCTTGGAAGTGCCTATACATTTCTCTTCCTGTTAAGCCAGACAGATCTTCAATTCTAGCTGGAATATTTTCTAATTCAGTAACAGATGTTTTCACACTATTTTTAACTTTCACATATTTTTGAGGAGACAACGTCCTGTGCTTTTTCTTAAATGAAAGACTTAATTATCTTAAGTCTGGTCACTGCCCAGATACCATATTAATGAAAATTCCCAAACACCAATCCACTGGCGCTATACACTCTAGTCCCTAAAAACTCACCATGACATAACCTCTGGCCTAGATCTACATTTATCCTCACGGTACTCCTGCTCCTCATGGTCTGTGCAGATCCATACGTGAAAGTCTCACTGATGTGTGATGGCAGACGGCTGAAGAAGAGGAAAACGTCCACCAAGAGGAACACGCTGAATCCTGTTTACAACGAAGCCATAGTCTTTGATGTCCCTCCTGAGAACATTGACCAAATCCACTTGTCCATCGCAGTCATGGACTACGACCGGTGAGATACCTGGGGCTCTTTCTCAGTGCAAGTGCTGTGCCCGGGGCTGGGAGGGCAGAGAGGGAGAGAACAGTTCCAGCTACTTAACTCACATCCCAAGCCACAGGAAGTGAGTCAAACCCACAGCATATGGAAAGCAGACCAACAGGAGTCACTTCCAACACATGTTATAGAGTCAGGTTACAAAGTGCATCTCAGCACTCCCATTCTTTCCTCTCTCTTTCTTATTTCTTTCTTCTCCTCTGTCCTCTCCCTGCCCCAACTTCATCCCCCTTTTATCTCTGCACACCTCCTAGAATCTCAGTGTGGGGAGCTGTAGCCCCACAGGGCTTATCTTCTGTTGGGACATCCCGATTGCCCTTCATGGGAAAGATTTCACTCAAAACAGCAGAATGATTACTTTTGCCAGACCATCAACATTTCTAAATACATAACTTCAATCTTTTTCCTTCTCAAAATATGTTTAATAAAGATCATTTCCATCCGCTTAAGTCTGAAAGCAAACACAGAAATGTTCTCTTGGAAATGCTAGAATCAGTATGGATGACAAGATACATTAAAATGTATAAGATGCTCGACTTTTTAATTAATACAGCACAGAAGAGATATTTATAGCCTGCATTGTAGCCAATTGTGTATTTAAAGGACAGATTTGAAAAACAGTCATTTTAATATGCGAAGGAAGTACCAACAGGGAATTATACATGTTAAACCAGTCATTAGAATGAAATGCAAAGTCTCTTTTTAATTGGAAACCTCCCACATGGTCTGGGCACAATTATAAAAAAATTATTCTGACTTCTAATATAATCTTACAAATATCTTTTGTAGCTGAAAATTTTCCCACATACCTCTGAAATGTCAGTAAGCCAGCTTCAGTGACCTGAACACTCTTTCCAGCAGATGCCTGCATGAAGCATGACCGTCTTCCAACCTGGAGAGCACATGGGTTGGCTCAGCTGCCCATGAGTGTGACAGCCCACGCTGCGCAGTAGACCTTGTCCCATCTCCTGTGGGCAAAAAACACCACCAACAGTGTCAGGCCCCAGGAGGGCACATTGCCCACCAACTGTGGAAACCTAGGCCAGCAAATTTTAAGCTATTGCCAAGTTTCCTGCATCGACAAATCTGATTATATGAGTTCTGCCTCAATTTAATTCTCAGTAAACTCATGAATCTGGTCTGGAAAAATCCAAGGCACACTTTATGGGGCTGCTGCATGCATCTGATTTTGATGAGCATAGATTCAAATATCCTTTACACTACCTTCCCACCTTTATGCCCCACAAACAAATAGAAAAATGACTCATCTTTGTGAGAAGGAAAAAGAAAGAGAGAAAGTATATGAGTTTTAATCCCATAGAGTTAATGAATGGGCGATATCTCTTCACTAAAACAAAGGACTTTTAATGAAAGACTGCTAAGGAAAAAAAAAAAATGAACCAAGGAAAGAACCCATGAAGGGACCCACCCAGGGAAATGTTTAGAAGTATTAGCCCTAAGGTTAAAGGCACTAAATATCTTTCTACAGTTGGGAAATTAAGTTGTGTAAAAGAAACAAAACTGAGCTTGGAAGAGAAGAGGGAAGGGCATGAGTGGCAATAGTGTTCTCTAGGGAGAGGGGGGCCAGAAGACCCAGGAGGCTTCTCCACTCTGCCCCTTTGTATCCCTAAGACCTGTGGCTTCCAAACACAGAACTGCTCCCTCACTCCTCCTTTGGTTGCCTTCTACGATAATTTGAGCAGCCATTAGTGCAAGAAACTCCTCTCCTTTCCATTATATAGACTTGGAGACCAACCTGGTTGCAGAAAGAGAGGTGGCACCCTTAACATGCATCAAGAGTTTTTTGAGCTTAGAGTTCTTGGAAACAAGCTGACTATGTCAGTGTTAGGAAAGCTGATATATGATATTGGACCCCAAGTTCTATTGGCTGTTAAGCTTGGTTGTCCTATAGTTTTAAATTAGGAATAAAGAAACAACCACTTCCCCAATTCTCCAATTTAATTGAGCAGCTGTTGCTCTTATATACCAAAATTTTAAGAAAAAACTATTGTGGGCCATTTTCACAGTGTAGGTCACAATGAGATCATCGGTGTGTGTCAAGTAGGCAACGAGGCTGAGAGACTGGGCAGAGACCACTGGAGTGAAATGTTGTCGTACCCTCGGAAGCCCATTGCACACTGGCATTCCCTGGTGGAGGTAAGACCCTATTTCCACATGCTTCACTTTACAGAACAGTACATGCTTTACTATTGAAATGCAGGACCTGGCAAAAGTGTGAGTGCACCAGGATCTGTGGTCGTAGGTGGTTTCCCAGGTTGCGTTTCCTGGGGTTGTTGGGACTTGCATTCAGTTTGAGTCAAACCTATGCTTCCCACCAGTCTGGTAGGTTTTGAACACTTTGACTTGTCTTGTAAAAAAGCTCAAGAGTTTCTGATTCTGTGTTTTGGCTTGGCAAGTTGGAGGGCACTTGCAGGATCTGGGAGAATGTGGAGTTTCAGGTCTCCATAGAGTAACTTGAGCCTGACATCAGAAAGAGTGTGAGACTCGGAGAGAAGAGGCCTGGATTCTAGGACTGGCTCTGACACTCACCTGTGATTCAGGTTCAACTACATATAACAAAAACCAAAACCAACAAAGTACAAAACAAGTGAAATGGCCATGTACTGTTTTGTACACAAATGGTCCAGATGAAGGTCTGGGGTATATAGGATGGCTCTATGACCAACAGAGACCTAAAATTTTTCTGTCTTTCTGCCTCACTGTCCTAATGTGGCTTTTTTCCTTGAAGTCACCTCATTCTGCAGTGTGGCTGCTAAGCTTCAACTGTCACATCACATGTCTTCATGCCATAAAAAGCTAGAAAGGGGCAAGAGACAAAAGGACACACATTCCTTTTTAAGGATTCTTTTTGAAGTTTCATGCAACACTGTTACTTACATGTAATTTAGTTGTAAAACTTAGTCATGTGGACATGTCTAGTTGCAGGGGGAGAGTAGGAAATGTATGCTTTTTGTTGGATTGCAACATACCCAACTAAAAAATCAAGATTCTATCTTAAAGGAAGAAGGGTAGAGTGGATACCTGGGGCAAATGGCCATAATTCTGCTACTCACACCTTCATTCTCTTACTCCCTCCTTCTTCACCTACTTCTCATTCCATCCCCCCCATTTATTTTTGCTCATTGACTCACTCTTGCTTACTAACTCATCCTCTCAAAACTAATTTGTGCTCACTAACTAACATTTCTTAGGATCAAATGCCATCATAGGTACATAAAATACATATGTGAATTAGAAACTGTCCCTTCCCTTAGAATTTAAGACCATAGCAGAGACAGAAGACGACGTATAAACGTGCATGGCTTATAAGTATTCTCAACCATAGAAAGTGCTGCCAGAGCACAAAGGACGGAGGTGTTTGTTTTGCTTAGAGGAGATTATCTGGGAAACATCTCTCCCTCCTGCTCTCAGGAAGTAGAGAACTGAGCAACCTGGAGTAGGAACGTCAGAAAGTAGGGAGCAGTTATTTACAAAGGGCGTGTGGATTCCAGGAACTTTTCCCCTTGCAGGCAACTGCGTTCCCTGCAAAGCCATCCTGAGAGGCTGGGACCAGAGCCTCTCCCAGTGTGGACTCTTTTGCCATTGATAGTTGGGCGAATCTGGTTGAAGTAAACATGAAAGGAATTGTGGAGAGGCAGAGAGGCCCAAATCCAGGCCTGGGGACAAAGGGACATCTCCTTTATTGAAGATGGTGCAGGAAAAAGAGGGTGAGACTAGGATTAGAGACTGACACTAAGCTTTGGGTCGCTGGGTGTGTCCAAGGAAAGGCCAGTGCACCTAATTTGCAGGTCCCCAAGGACAGCTCTGCCTCTGGGCCAGGGAAGCTAAGACTTTTTCTTTTCTGGACTCAAAATTAATCCCTAAGGGAGACTCACAGAATCTATGAGCCACTTGAGAAGGAGCTGGGACTGATGCGTCCTGAACTGCACCTCACTTCTTCCGCTCCTGGTGGAATTCTCAAAGGAGTCCATCTGTGGGCTCATTAAACTGTCCATACCTATCACTAGCAGTGGCAGTTAGAGCAGCTATAATAGACTTTTTTGCAATCATATACGTCATTGCTGACTTGAATCCTTATATGTAATTGGGAGTGTCAAAGAGTGTTAAAGCTCTGTGCTTCTCAGGAAACAGGAAATGGGAAAGGTCTAAGGATGAGGGCTGTGGACTGAGGCTGAGAGATGAGCCCAGACTCCTCTTGCACAAAGCAGTTCTTTCTCGTGACCTCAGCTGGGGAGTGACTCTGGGCAGGGCAGTACACACCAGGCCCTGAGTGGCCATGTCTGCATGTGTTAACACAAAGGAGAGCACAGAGAGCAGGCCTTGGAGACTACTTTCTTCGATGCTGAGAAAAAAGTGTGCTATGACTTTCCCCATTTGAGAGATAGTCCTTAAGCCCCCAATACTCAGCTTTCTGCAAAGCTGTGTTCAACTTTATATAAGTGAAGAGATAAATATCTTCAAGGTTAAACCACTGAAACTTGGAAGTCATTTGTTATAGCACCTATAATTACTTCGGCCAATCCATTGGTCTTTTCTCAACTGTTATAACAGAACTAAGGAAATGAAATGCCTGAGCCCCTCATACGAATGGGAAACCAAGGGAGGCTGCCCCTTCCCTGTTGCTTCCTGTCTCTTTGAAGTATGCGCCCCAGACTCCAGACCCATCCCAGAGGGGAAGCAATACTTTTCCTTTTAAAAATAAACATGTACCTGCCAGAATTGGGACAATGGTACCAGGTGAGATGAAAAGCAATATTGGGGAGGGTATGTACTTTGCTAGTGGCTGCAAGGATGGAGAAGGCCACCACCAGAGCTGCTGGAAACATTCACTTTGGAATTGAATGGACCTAGATATACATCTCTGTACTGCCACTTAATAGTTGTTTGTTTTTCTCCTTCTGAATCTCAGTGTTCTCCTCTGTAAAGTGTCTGTAAGAGTTCCTATCCCACAAGAGGCATGGTGAGGGTTATATGTGAAACCATGACTGGCACATTATAAATGCTCAGTAAAGAGGAGCTGCTGTGTGTTCCAGTGAGACTGTATCACAGAAAGAGATATTGTGCATAATGTTTGTCATAAAGAAGAGGAGAAAGAGCAGAGATCTCCCACCCTTGCACTCCAGGGGGCCATCCTCTCAGACTGGGGGAAGGAGTCCTTTAGGAGTTAGCTGGACATAAATGCACATATTTAAGTTCTGTTCTGTTTCCTGTTTTCCTTAGCCTTGAAGATAAGTTGCTGTTATACTTTCTAAGAACCTTTTAAATGTTTGCTTCAAAACAAAAACGGCAATTAAATTCCAGTGCTTTTGATAAATGTGTGTGTATGAAAGAGATGGAGGGAGGGAGAGATAATGAATAATGGGGGATTGGGGTTTAGTATAGAGAGAGGCTGGCAAAAGCTCTTCACAGCTGGGGACTGAGGGATCGGGTTAGGATGGAACCCTGAGCCCTACAGAGATCTGGCAGCCTGCTCAGGTTGCATCCAATATACCCTGACCTTGCCAGGGCAAGTGGCAGATGGAGTCTTCAAAGCCAGTGAGTTAAAAAATCCGTTTCTCTCGCAGGGATTCTGGATGGCTTCACTGCACACTCAAAGGTCAGCCAATATGGCTCCTGTGACTATTTATGATGTCAAAGGCTCAGAAAGCTGTGAAAACTCCCCCGATGCAGGCTGCCTGAGAATTGGGGTTAGGAGTGTCCCTTGCATGGGGCCTTAGGAGATGACAGGGCTCTAAGGGGTCATTTGCCACAGCATCCTCCACTGTATAGCCAAGAGACGGTGGTATTGGCCTGGCCAACTCCTTTCCTCCCTCCTGGAATTCGAGCTAACCAACATTGGGAGCCTCATGGCAGATAATAGAAAATAGTTCCAGGCTTTCTTGCTGCTGTAGACAGTGCTGTATCATGTCTACATGAACAAATTGTCCACTTGGTTTGATGGCAAGCCTGGACAAAGACACAATTTGGTTAAATCAAATTTTACAAGAAAGAGAATCCAGTCAGAAAATACAGTAAAGATCACAGCAACACCGTCCTGATAGGCCAAGTTATAGGATTCTAAACACCAGTGTTCTCCTCAAGACATGCTTATATGTGTATAAGTCTTTCTTCCTGCAAGCTTAGGCTTCGTACATACAGGTGCATAAGGCTATCAGGGTTTTGCCCCCATCTGGCTGTCTGCTGAAACCAGCTCATTGAACCTGCTGCCCCCTCTAACTTAGGGTTATGTAACTCCCAGCATAACCAGTGAGCAATTATGGAACAGCATGTCCTAGCATGAACAGAGTCCTGATTTAACTCCCTCTTTTTCCTAAAAGGTGTAAACTTGGAGCTGTAGGGGTACACCAAACGTCAGTTAAGCACACTTATTCTGGAGCTTACATGCATCCCCTTCAGACTGTCTCTGTCCATTATCAAGTGCTCAGTAGAACCTACCTGGAGTCTTTGAGGTCTACAGATTCCCAGGAGAAAGCGTCTCCCAAGATTTGGTTAGGTGTCCACCTCTGGTCTATTTTGTTATATGTCTAGAGTCATAGAAATGTGACCTGGTGCCTACTTCAGCAGGAGTTTGGAAGTAGGCTTCTTGAGAAGGGTCCTGGCAGGACAGGAGAATTGTCTAACATGAATACGACTGCTTCCCAGAATTTGAAGTGAGAGGCTTTAGCACTGTGACCAAATTGTTATTCACTACAGATTTAGGAAAGGAGAGATTCTCCAGGAAGGATGGGATGACGGGAAAAGGCCAATTAGGAGGTCAGGTTCTCATCAGATGGATTAGGGTGTGTGGCAGGACTTGAGTCCTGTTGAGAACTAGACTAACAATGAAGGCAACTGTGACGGAAAAGAAAAAAGCATGGACTGAAACATGGAATAAGGAAAGATCTAGAAAGGACTCCCCTCGACAAGCATTAAGGCACCCAGCACTACATGTTCAAAAGCACCGTGAACTCTAGTCCCCTGTGATGGTGGTGAACCGAGGCTGGCAAGCATATGCTCTGCCCTCTACAGGAGTGGCTAAGAACTGGTAAACAAGCTTAGCAGAAGTGTGTCAGAGGACAGCATGGAGTGGGAGGGTCAGGATGGGGAGGCCACGTGTCAGTGCAGTGTCCCCCATGCCCTGTGTGACATGCTCTCCCACAGTGCAGCATAACGTCTCACATCTCAAGGCCTCAGAGAACAAAATGTTTGCTATGAATGGGAACTGAGAGAACAAGCAACATTTAAAGTACATTACAGTAGTGAAAGAAATGTAAATTTCTTTATTATCTAAAACAGGTACCATCTTGGTAAGTAACATCTTGGCAGGGTGGAGGGAGGGGGAAAGAATTAATTTTATCTTGCTAATTAATGGTTCTTCGTCTTTTCCAGGTTATCTCAGTCTCTTTAGGGTAAATACTCAGTCACATGTAAGGCTCAAATTCCCTACTAGGACTGTTTTCTCTTTTTTCCTGGAAGCATCTTCTTTCCTTACTCCCTCCTAGGCTAGTGTGTAGGTACAGGGAAACACCAGGGCCCTCACGACATTGGCTGGCCCTGGACGTACTGTTTGGCTTGTCTCTGGGCATCAGACTTTGTAGTCACTGCCTCTGCTACCGAGGCTCTCTGCAGGTGTGACTCTCAGCCCGGACCTGACAAGAGGATTGCTGCTCTGGAGCTTAGCTGCCCAAAGGCTGAGGAGCCTCACATGGCTCTTGATAGCCTGTGGAACTCTGACGGCTGTGGCACCTCCCTTTGGAATCTCGGCTTGGGAGAAACTCTTGGCATCCCTTGGTTAGAGTCACTTCTCCACATGCTGGAACCCCCAGAAACCCACTCCTATCCTCCAGGCATCTGGGGACATATAGGTTGCAGGAGACTCAGTGCTATTATAGGCACCCTCTTCAGGCTGGTAGAGTTACATGGCCATTTCTATGTTGGCCCATGTTGGCCCAAGGGACACGTTTGCCTTCAGCTCCCCCCTCAATCCATCCAAACTTGTGTTTCAAGCCTGAAGGGTGACATCAGAACCTTGCCCCATCCCCTGTCTATATTTCTTCTGCCAAAGGCTATTTCCTCTTCCCTTCTGGAGGAAACTTCCTTTATATCTTAGCATGATTCCCTTTTACTTATGACTTAGGTTCAGATCTCAGAGGTTTCTTTTCAACACTGTTTCAATGTAAAGGAAACATTTGGAATTTAGAAATGTCTCTTTTTTCTCAACAAGGCCTGAAACTCTTGTTTCATAGGGGACTAGCTGATCATTTACCTTGTGTTATCTGCCCTCAGCTTGCAGAAATACATGGCATTGATTCAATGCATGGACAATATGATTTACACACAGTAAAAATGTTATCCCTGTTACATAGATACTGAATTAGTATTTAATGAATGAACAAAGAATGAATGAGACATGTAATGAAACAAATTGTATTGGAGAATTCCCCATTCAGTGGAGGACAAAGTAAGTTATTTCAGCCAAAGTGTAAAAGGTATTGAGGATGAATTTGCAGTAGGCTGTTCAAATGGAGATGGCCCTTATTAAGCTCTAAATTTTAATCACCTTTTCTTCTTTTAGAAAAAAAGACATGTAAAGAGGTCTTTTCCTCCCTGGTTCCCATTAACTTTTATCTGATGACAGTGGCTTTGCATATTGAATACAACTGAGAATTAGTTGTAGTCTGAGTCAAAACAACTGAAGCCTGTAAATAAATCATGAGGGTCCTCCTTGATTTGATGAGGGTGGCCAGGTCCCAGGGCTCTTCAGGAAGCACATAGAGAGCCCAGTGATGAGTAACAGACTGCTGCACCAAGTGACAACTGGGTAGGAGGGAACAAGGACTTTAACCCTTTTCCTTTTCTTGCCAAGGAAATATTTCAGTATCCATAGTAGTAGTTTCATGCAAGCTAATGATTTACCCCACCTACCTGTGAAGATAAGAGAAAAATAGTGTTGGGCAGCACCTGTGGCTCAAGGAGTGGAGCGCTGGCCCCATATACTGGAGGTGGTGGGTTCTAACTGGGCCCCGGCCAAAAACTGCAAAAAAAAAAAGAGAGAGAGAGAGAAATAGTGGGAAAAGTTTTGAGAATTTTTTTTTTTTTGTATGGGGGAACAAAATTAAACACCTTCATTTTGAGAATTTTTTAATTAAAAAAAAAATACTTCTAATGGTAAGATTTAGCATGCCAGTGTCCATAAACCCCTGCAGGGGCTACTGAAGCAAAACTGACTGCAAAAAACATACAAATATAGTACATGTTTGGGATCTGACAACCATTAACAAACCGGTTAGGATTTGTGCCAAATTGATACAAGTGGCCAGAATGCTGTATGGACAGGCAGGCATGATTAGTGTCAGTGGGGCATTGTGTTTCCAGCTGGTGCAGGGAATGGCCAGCAAACAAAGCCAAGACCATGTATACTTCCCAAAACAAATCTTCTTTCTTGTATTGAATTATCTGCAGAAAAGAAGGCTGCTTGGCACTTCTCATCTTCATCTGGGATGAGTGACTTTCCTAAAGGCCTATAGAGATAGTAATCATACAAAGCCTGGAAGTAGTCAGGGTAAACACCAGAGGTATAAAAATAACAACAATGTGATAGAAGATAACATTTCTGCCTGAAGAGAAAATCATCCGGAATTTGACTCTCCTCTTATTCACAAATGACCTTGGTCCGGAGGTCAGCACCCTGGAGCATCCCTGGTGCACACTTGAACAGTTATTAAATAGGAAGGTAGATGGCAATAGGCCTGAACTGTCATCTGTCTCCATCTCCAGGAATGGCATTCAGAGGTGGCTGCTAGCTCAATAGACTGATTCTTCCCGCATAGATAAAATGAACCAGAACGGTTTATGCCACCTTTGAAAGAACCACACCCTCTTCTGATAGCCTGGGAGGAGGATTTTTTCCCTACATAACTGAGGATCTGAATGATGCATATTTAAATACATAAGCATTCAGATTAACAAAGTTTACTAGAAAAGGTCATAAAACCAATCAAGAAAGTAAATGTCATCCAAAGGAATTCAGTTGCCTATAATTTTTTTTTAAATGTGAAAATGCTGTAGTGTGAATTCATATGTTGAAACCTAATCCCCAATGTGGAGATACTAAGAGGTGGGAAACAATTAGTCAGAGCCCTCATAAATGGGATTAGTGCCCTTAATAAAGAGGCCCCACCGAGCTTGTTTGCCCCTTCCACCAGGTGAGGATACAGCAAGAAGGTGCCATCTATGAGGCAGAGAGCTGGCCCTTACCAGGCACCAAATTGTGCCTGATCATGGACTTCCCAGCCTCAAAAACTATGAGCAATAAAATTCTATTGCCTATAAATTACTCAACCTAAGACACCCTCCTTGTTGACTGGAGTCAGGCTCACATCAAGAAACAAGGCTAAGTTGGAGCAGGCAACACATCTCACAAGGGGAGACAAGGAATGGGCTGACTGCAGCTGGCCCATGAATGGGGAGGCTCAGCATTCCTGTCCTGATTCTGGAAGCTTCTGTACAGGGATAGTAAGCAGGACCATTAGTGGCAGTGGTGGTCTCTAATGAAGGAACCAAGAGCCAGGCAAGGATTAAGATGGACTTCTGGATTTAGAAAGGGTGATGGTAGAGCTCTTGCTTAGAGGATCCTGGCCTGGCAGTCTGAGTCCACCTAGTGGTGGAGGTGAAGGGTGTGGAAGTTGGACTCAACTTCAGCACATAAGGTCTACAAATGAACTGATGAGCAAGACCCCTTGACTATGGAAGATCACAGCACCCCAGTGCATGGCTGGGCAGCTGCAGGAGAGTCATTCTGCTTCTCCACCTTGAAACTGCAGGGTGATGTCAACTGGCACTCAGGGGTGGGGGAGACAGAATCTGATCTTTCACTTGCATTTTATGTTTTATGTTCCTTAAAGTTGCAGAAAGTATTACCAGGGTTAGGGCTGATGGCTTTTTATGCAACTACTTACAGATAATGTGATACTTCCATTGCCCTTCAAGTGTGGAACCGACATGTCATCTGAATGTGGGCTTACTTGAAAGCAAATCTTATATCATGGTAAGGATCCATGGGCATTGTAGAAAAAGAAACAATAACTCGGGGCTCGGCGCCTGTGGCTCAATGGGCTAGGGCGCCAGCCACATAACCCTGAGCTGGTGGGTTCGAATCCAGCCCGGGCCCGCCAAACAATGACAGCTGCAACCAAAAAAATGGCTGGGCATTGTGGCGGGCGCCTATAGTCCCAGCTACTTGGGAGGCGGAGGCAGGAGACTTGCTTGAGCCCAGGAATTGGAGGTTGCTATGAGCTGTGATGCCACAGCACTCTATCCAAGGTGACAGCTTGAGGCTCTGTCTAAAAAAAAGAAAAAAAAAAAAAAAAGAAACAATAACTCGGAAAAATCCCATGCTGTCAGGATAACAAGGGGGAAAATGGGGGATATGACCAGCAATCACAGGGTGTGAGTCCAGGCAGAATTTATGTCAGAAATCATCACTCATCATGCTCCAGCCCCAGCCCTTCTGTTTCTCTCATAGGAGCAGACATACAAGAGTTAATAGTAGAGGCCTTGAGAAAACTGCTTTCTGTTATAGAAAAATCTCTTTTAGCTCCAGTTGCTGCTGGCAGAGGAGATACTTGAAAGCAAGAGAGAGAATAATAGGGAAGAAAAGGACTTTTGAATCATGTGGGAGCCTTCGAGGACTACTCAGCCCAGATGTTCTTCTTATTGCTTCAAGCCAATAATGCTCTAAAGTCCCCAAGCACAGATGTAGCTTCCTTCACTGTCTTTACAGATTATGTTTGAATTTGTGGGTTCCCAGGAGACTGTTCTGCTGAGTATGGACTTCTTCAGTAGCACTACAAGGGGCAGTATTAATAACAGTAGGACACTGGTTATACAGAACTGAGCCCTGTGTTGAGATGGATGGTCTCTGAACATTAAATGAGAATCCTCAAGCTATTACAGGCACAGACTGTTAACACTCCTTGATTAGAAAATCATCTACAAAGACCGGAAGAGGACATATAAGCCAGGGAATAATGGCGAACTAGGACTATTTAAGAGGAAACAGACCTGGACCAAATTCAAGGCTTCATCCATTCCTATCCTAGAGAAGAGGGCTTGGAAGTTAAGAACTCCAAGTGAGCCCTCTCCACTAGCCCCACCTCCTCCATGCTCAGAGAACATTTGGTGGTCTCTGTTTTTAAGGCTGTGTGCTGCTTAGCAGGATAGGCTTGCTAAGTAGCTACTGAGTGGAGTTGAGTCCTTATATAAGCTTCCTTCCATGTGGTTGGAGAAGCTGAAGAAAGACTAGGTTTGGAAGAGAGAAAGGTTTTGATGCAGCAGCCAGAACTGGAAAAGGAATTTGGTGGCCTTAGGAGAAGGGAACTTGGGGACAGTATTTTCAGTAGGGTTGACATGAATTTGCATTTGGATTGTAAATTGAGAACTTGCTGAGTCTGGCTCCACACTGGACAGTCTATGGTGCTGCTACATGATTCTGTATCATTTGTTATCTGCTGTTCATATATATATATATATAAACTTAAGTTAGCTCTTAGCAAACACAAACATACACATAAAGGCTTAGATTAGTTGTCTAACCCAGTAACATACAATAATTTTTGCTCAACCCTTTCCAGAAGTCAAATCTAATTTGAAAACTAAATGTTTAAAACAGATAAATGCAAGAGCTGCTGTGAATGAAGCAGGTAAAAATTGAGGAGAAGGAGATCATTTACTCAAAGAGAAAAGCATGATGCAGCTGAACTTCCTGGTGGACTAACCCGGCTGTGCTGTTGTCTCTGGGGTCTCACAGAAGAGAAGCCTGATGCCAGCTCTGCCCCTTAGAGCTGCTGAACTTGAGCAAATTACCTCATCTCTCTAAGGATCAGATTCTTTCTCTGTAAAATGGAATATTAGTACATAGTTTTAAATAACTGTGTGTGGATGAGCAAAGAACAGAATATGCGCGCAAGCACCTGGCATAGTGTCTGGCAGTGAACAATGTTCAACAAGCGTTTATTTCCTTTTTGCAGCCAATTAAGATCCTGGGAAAATACAGCTCTAGCCAGGCTTTCAGTAGCGGATTTTTGATGTTGCTATTCCAGTGCTCAGATAAGAATAACATTTCCAGGGATATTCCGTGTTTCTCATTTCTCTGGCTTGTGGAATTTCCAGTGCTACACAGAGACTTTGGTGTCATGGATGTAAGTTGCAGCACAATATTTCAGTAAGTTCCAGTTATACTTGAAATAGAGCAATGTGCCACAAGTGTTCTTGACCATGATTCACGTTAAGAAATAACATTTTATATCAACACACACACACACACACACACACACACGGAGGGGGAAGAGAGAAAACTGAATCAGAAATTCCATGAAATATTATACATATGGTATACTTTGATTTTTTTAAATTTTTATTTCATTTAAAAAAAGAATACTGGTCACAACCATTAAATTTATTTCACAAACCCATAATGGGCCTCTATCCACAGCATGAAAAACACTATCTAATGCACATTTTCAAAATGGTCAGTGTAATTTTAATCCAGTATGGGAGTTTTAAGAGGCAAATGTGGGAATGTGACCCACTGCACACATTTTGGGGGCCATCCAGAGTGCTTTTTCTTTGAAAGATCAAGAATTTTAAGCTTTTCATCATATATTCACCAAGAATCTCTACCACCCCTTGGCTTTAGCTTCCCTACATAGAATGTTACATGCCTTGTGTTGCTACATTTGCATGAACACAAAGAAATTATTTTTACCAAAGATATTTAGTCTTCTGGTTTGGAGCTATGCTGTGCTTAGCCTAAATAGTGTAGCAACACCAACTGTGTGTTTACAGTTAAGGAAAAGTTGTGTAAAGACACAGAAGGAAGAGGCAGTTTTTGGTGGTGGTGTGCGTGACTGCTATGAAGGAGTTCCCAGATGTTGCTGGTTCCACCCAGCTCCTTTGCACCTGCCAGGTACCAGGTAATACATTAACTGCTGCAGAGGCAGGGATGACAACAGTACCTGCTTGTGAGGAGTGTGGTGGGGGACCCTGACAGCAACTTGTTGCAGTGTAATACCAACACCTATAATTGGTGTTTTCCGATTTTGCTTGGGAGCACAGAGGAGAGCACTGCCACCCCTCCACAGGAGAGGGGGTGGTGACCAGAGACATGCACAGACCTCACTTGAGCAAGCGAGAAATGAGTAGGAATCCTCCCCCTGAGCAAAGAAAAAGGGACTTCTGAAAAGAAAGATCGACACGTGCAAAGGTATAAAGGTGTGAAAGAGGTGGGCAGGCACCTGGGCCACCGAAGAGTTCAGATGACTGAAACCCTGGGTACCTGGGCATGGAAGTGAGGCCAGAAGGGAAGAAAAGCTTTGTTCAACCATGATGAAGAGTTTGGGCACTGGGCACTCCACCGCCCCCGGCCCCGCGTCCCATCCCCGCCTCCCCCAGCGAAGTTCTCCACTCGGAGCATGCGCGGGTCGCTTGGCGCCAATTGCAGATCGATAGTGCAATCCTGCCGGGTCCCCAGGCAGGGCGCATTTGTTCCCTCCTCGGCTTCGGGATGATAGGCCAGAAGATACTCTACTCCTTCTTCTCCCCGAGCCCCGCCAGGAAGCGACGTGCCTGCAGCCCCGAGCGCCGGCTTGGGGAGCGGTGTGGCAGCCTTACCTGAAGATAGTGGGAATGCGGCGCTCATAGGATTTGTTGCAGAAGAAAGAAAACATTACACTGTTTATCCACCTCCCCACCGAGTCTTCACATGGACCCAAATGTGTGATATAACAGATGTGAAGGTTGTTATCCTGGGACAGGATCCATATCATGGACCCAATTAAGCACATGGGCTCTGCTTTAGTGTTCAAAGACCTGTTCCACCTCCACCCAGTTTGGAAAACATTTATAAAGAACTGTCTACACATATAGATGGTTTTGTTCATCCTGGCCATGGAGATTTGTCTGGGTGGGCCAAGCAAGGTGTTCTCCTCCTCAATGCTGTCCTCACTGTGCGGGCCCATCAAGCCAATTCTCATAAGGAGAGAGGCTGGGAGCAATTTACCGATGCAGTTGTGACCTGGCTAAATCAAA
>CAUYRH010141238.1:0-12279 GCA_963574655.1 Perodicticus potto
CCTGCTTGCGCAGCAGCTTCTGCATCACCATGTGGCGGGCACTGCTGCCAGAGATGCTCATGTGTTCCTGCTCACTCAGCATCTCTGGCCGCTCTGACTCAGGAAACAGCTCCTCCTCTTCCTTCTCCTTCTTGGGCTCCAAGAGACCCAGTGTTGGAGGACTGGCCAGGATAGGGTTCACCACTCCGACAGAGGGGATAGTGACCGGAATGGGAGGACGAGCTGGGGTCACGCCAGTGATGACTCCAGGTGCTTGGGCAGCCATGACAGCCTGGGGCAAAGCCCCTAGGGGCTGGGCGAGGGTCAGTGCTGGGGACACCAGTCCAGGCGTGGCCAGGGTACCCAGCACCGCTGCTCCAGCCACTGCTTCCTGAGCTGTAATCTTGGCTGTGGCTGCAGCCGCAGCCAGAGCAGCAGCAGGTGGGAGACCTCCAGGCGTGGCAGGTGTAAGCAGAGGCATAGGGGGTGTGACAGCCTTGCCCACTCGCAAGTACTGACCACCCAGGTCAAATAGGTTCATGGAGGACACAGCATCTTGGGATGACTGGGCTTTCTCATACTCTGCAGGGTAAGAAGTAGCAGTGAGGACGGCGAGCCCCAGCACCAGATGGGCCCCTCCCCTGCCTCAGCCACTCCAGGCTCACCAATGAAGCCATAGCCCTTGTGCTTGCCAGTAGTAGGATCCCGAGCCAGTGTGCAAGATTTGATCTTGCCGAAGGCTTCAAACACACTCTTAATGTCATCATCTGAGAGGTCCTGGTGCACGGAGGCCACGTAGATGCGGTTGAAAGCCCGTGCCTCCTCAGCCAGTTGGTCAATGATGGGCTGGGCCTGCCCAATGTTGCTGGGTCTGCCCACCTGAGGAAGAGGCAGGGATATGAGAGACACTCATCAGTCCAGGCCCAGTCACATGCAGCTGCTACAGCAGGGCTGCTCTGCAGGTCTGCAGGGGACAGAGAAAGGCCCAAGACCTGGCCCCTTGCCCTCACCTTGATGTTCCTGCCCCCTAGCATCACCGAGTTCATCTGCTCCAAAGCCAGCTGTGCAGCTTCAGGGACCTCATACTCCACAAAAGCAAAGCCCTGAACACAAGGACACACTGTTAGGCTGGGAGAGCCCAGTGAGGGTGATGGACTCCAGGCAGGCACTGCTTACCTTGTGCTTCATGGTGACAGAGTCCCAGGACATGTCAATGCTCTTGATGGGGCCAAAGGGGGCAAAGGCCTGACGAATAGTGTCCTCTCCCAGCTCATAGTAGATGGAGCCCACATAGACCCGGCACATGATGGCCAGCGCCCGCTGCCGCTGAGCCGCCATCTGCAGCAGGATAGAAGGGGAGAGAACCACTGGCCAGTCAGGGGTGGCAGGAGGTCGGGCAGCCTATTCCCATCCTGGCCCACCCACCCAGCTCCGCTGTGGGAAGGATTCCCCACACAGCAGCAGGTGCAGGCTTGGCCCCTAGTCAGGGCATGGGGGTCAGCAGAACCCTGCCCCAGGAAGAAAGGCCAGGCCTAGCAGCAGGACGCAGACACACCCAAGCCTGCCCAGGTCCCTGGTAGACTGCGACGGCAAAGCTGACAAGAGGTCCAGAGGCAGGGCTGTGTGCCCTCCCTCCAAGTCTACCCCCCACCCCGACCAGGTGTCCTGGCTGGGCTGGGAGATCCTCCCACTGTCCCAGCCAAGTGCTACGACCGAAGAGGGAGTAGGAGCCATCCAAGCTAGAGGAACCCACTGGTTTGGAGGCCAGAAGAGAGGAGGGCAGAAGACAGGGCAGCCACTGCCCAGAAGAGACCCCAGGGGAAGAGCTCAGGAGCCCAGCCAGGGGCTCCCTGGAAAGAGAAGGAGCAGCTGCTCATACAGGGCCAACTCAGGCCGGGGCTCAGTGCCATGTGCCCTCCTAGTCCCCTGAAACCTCTCACAAAAAAAGAGCTGCCTGTAGCCCATGCCACAGCCAAACAAGCTGGCCCAGGCGACACCTGTTGGCCTGGCCCCGGGGGCATCCCAAGGTAGCAGAGACCCTAAAAGAAGCCCCAGGACTCACTGGAGCTGGAGAGGTGACAGGCCTGCCAAGTTTAGGGCCTTGGTTGTAAGCTTAGCCTTATGTGCTGAGGGACCTCCCCATACCCTCTGGACAGTGTTCCCTCCCCTGCCAGCTCACAGGAGAGACATGCCACATAGGGGGATTCTAGAGCCAAATGCAGTGGGACACAGGGAGACCATGGGTCCAGGGCTGGTGAGGCAGATGGGGCTGAAAGCAGGGCCCTGGCCCTTGCCACCTCACAAAGGTCCCAAAAGCCAGAGACCAGCTTCCTTCTTTAGACAGTGGCCAGCCTACAACAGCTTGAAGAGGGGCCTAAAAGTGAGGCCCACATCTCCCCCCAACATGGAACTCAAGGTGAGCTATCTATCTTCCCTCAAACTAAGAATTCCTTGAAAATGAAGACTCCCCAGCAAATAGGCTCCCTGCACAGACCAAGGACCCTCAGAGTGGAGCCACAAGCCCTCTCACAGCAGGCTCTACAGATGGGAAACCAGATCTGTCCCTCAGGTCTGAGTTCCCCCGAGACAGGGCCACAGCTACTCCTCAATATGGGGTTCCTCAACCACAAGTGGGCAGACAGCTCTCTCCCTGACTTGCCTCCTCAAAACCCAAGGCTCCCCAGAGGGTCGATGGCTCCCTTCCAGACACACTTTCCAAAAAGACAGTGGGTGTGTCCCCATGACAGCGGCATGCCAAGAGTGGCTCTGCTAAGGAGAGGCCTCCAGAGAAAGGGCATCTTCCCTCAGGCTCCTCCAAATGGAGCCTGGCCTCCTCCTCAGCCTGCCTCTGGGGGAGGGAGGGCATCTCCTTCCCAACTCCTCTGCCCACAGCAGCCAGGGCACAGCCAATGGACTCTGCCTCCTCCTCCCTGGCTGCATGACCTGACCCTTGCTAAAGGCCAGGCCAGAGGCCCAAGCCCTCACCCTTCCCTCTCTCGCTTCCTGGTGTCCCCCCAGCCCCCCTCCCATCCACCCATCCATCCTCCCTCCAGGGTCTGATGGGGCCATGAGTTAGGACCCCTCTCTCCTCAGGGGCCTAACCCCAACCCAAGAGCCCAGGCAGCCTGGAGACTGACGGAGCTGGAGGCCCGTGGGTGAACCCCGTGCGTGCAGGTGGCATGGGCTCAGACGGGCCTGGTGCTGGCAGTGCCCCGCCCTGGCCGGCTGCCCTCCGCAGTTACCTGGCCGGTTAGTTTTAAGGCGGGCCCTCAGAGCAGATGGAGGCCTCCCCAGGGGCGGTCCCGGGGTGGGTGCCCACACCACTGGCCCCGCCATGCCTGGCGCTCTGCTGCGCTCGTCCAGAGCTGGCGGGCAGGGCCGGCTAGGGGAGCAAGGTCCCCAGAGCGTGGGCTGCACTGCCCCCCTCTAGCCCTGACTAAGGACATGAGCCCCGGAAGAAGTGAGCATTTCTATTGACCGATTGCAAAGGTGAGAGAGGATCTCCAAAGCCCATTGTCACTGCTGCCATCTGAAAGACAGTAAAGACAGAGTTCAGTCTGTTGGAGCCGAGCAGTCTCCCGCTCTTGTCAACACCTCACGCAGACAGCAGCAAGGCCCGGAGTCCCCGCCCTGCCAGGGAGGCCCGCCTGCCTTCCCACACTGCCGGCTGACTGGCCACCAGCACCTGCCCAGGGGGGCCTCAGAGCCCCAGGTGCCCTGCCCTGCAGCTGGGTCAGCTGGGGCAGAAGGAAGGGGGAGGGAAGGGGAGGGAGGAGGAGGAGGAAGAGGAGGAGGAGGAGGAGGAGGAGGGACTATGGAGCACAATGAACAGCTAAGGGAAGCTCCCGGCATCATGACTGTCTGAGGGCCGGGGCATGGGAGGCTCAAGGCCCAGGAACCTGCTGGCCTCACACTGGCCCCTTTCCATACAGACAGTGTAGCCTCTGGCCACAAGGCTAGAGCAGGGCCCAGTGGAGGTGTCCCCTGACCGTCTCCTCAGTCCTGGGCCCCAGGCCAGGTGGTCTGGACTAACTGCAGGGCTGGGGACCTAACCAGTGTTATCCGAGACCACAGGGGCACAGAGGAACATGCCCTACCCATGGCCACCATCAGCTGCATATGGGGGATGGGGGGTGCAGAGGAGGCACCAGTGTGAAGACCAGGAAGGGGAGGGGCAGAACCACAGAGAAAGGGCATGGATGGGCCGTAGGCCTTTAAGGCTCTAGCAAGCAGCAGCTGGGAAAGGCTGGGCCTCTCCTGCCTCAGGGAGGACCCTGAGGGTCCCAAGAATGAATCCTTGAGAATGTGAGAACCATAACACCTGGGGACAGCCACAGGCACAAGAGGAGAAGGACGAGGTGGTAGCAGTGGCAGGAGGCGGGTGGCGGCTCACCTGTAGGTTGGTGAGCTGCTGCTGCTGGTGTGCGATGGTCTGCTTCACCAGCACGCTCTTGATGCTCTGCTCCATGGCGTACTTCTTGGCCTGTAAGAGATGGCGGTGAGGAGCGCTGGAGGCCCGACCTGCTGGAAACATACCTTCCCCCACCCCTCCCTGGCCCCAGGTTGACCAGCCTCTGCTGCAGCACCCCAGGAGGTGCGCTCTCACCTTCTGGAGGGCCTCCTGCTGCTCGGGCGTCAGGGGAGGCAGCCCCAGCTTGGCGGCTGTGCTCTGCCCGTTCTCCATTTTGATGGAGTCTGTGCCCTGGTGGGGGGAGCAGGGAATCATTAAGCAGCCTAAGTCCTCCCTCATATGGCCCAGAAACCCCACCCCACCTGTCTCCCCCACCGCTGCACATGGTCTCCCTTCTCAGGGAGAGGCAGGGCTGGACTCTGGCCTGCCTTTTAGACAGTGCTGTCCCCAGCCCAGGCCTGTCTCCCCCAGGACCGGTGGGTAGGACACAGATGGAGGCAGGCAGATACCCTGGGGGCCTTGGGTCAACCTCAAATAGTTGTGAGGCCCAGGCCACAATGGCCTTCTCAGGAGCCACCAACAGGCAGCAGGTGGCAGGAGAGAGGCCCGGCCCCAATCCCAGAGCCTCCAGCCCGTGCCTTGCAAGCAAGATAGCCAGCCTCAGCTGTCCTTCTAGGCAGGAGAGAAGGCTCCCTGGATGCCCTGGGGCTCCATGCTTCCAGGCTGCCTGCCTCTCTGGGTCTCTGCTGTGGATACAGACTCAGTTTCCCTGAACTTCCACAGCCACCCAAGTGTGGGCACAGGTTCCCGCCCCCACCCTTGCAGACACCGCACACCTCCTGAAAACCAGGCTGCTCTTTCAGGCCACACAAGACCAACAAAGAGCTCTAGCCCACCCCCACCACATTCCTGCCCAGGCTTGCTCAGCCCACTGGGAGAAGCCAGGAGCAGCTAGCCACAGGGACAAACTAGACACCTAACAGCACCCTAACCAGGGAGGCCTGGGGACCAGGTGGTGCTGGGGCAGGCGTGGGGCCACGGTCACAGCTGGCCACAGACCCAAGCTGACGCTGCTAGGAGTACATTCACAGCCCCCTGATCTGCTTCTGTGCTTTTTGCAAAGGGAAGAACATAGCATGTGGCAGGAGAAGCTAGGCAGGCAGAGTAGCACATGTGCCGTGGGCAGACCCAACTCGCCTGTCTGCCAGCTCTGAAAGGCCACCAGCCAGTCCCTTCCAGACTTCCAGAGGCAGCCTTGAGAGCAATAGCAGAGAACAGAGAAAGGCCCTCAGCACAGGAGCACTGAGTGAGGACAATGTACAGAGGCAGCAAGAAGGGGCTGGCTGACCCAAACCCTGAGAACTCCCACCCTGGCTGGCCCCAGTGCTGGTCTCCGGCACATACTCAAAAGGGCAAGCGGCCCTAGAGGCGCCTCCCAGGCAACCAGAGTCCCAAGCAGGTCCTGAACGTTGGTCAAAGGCCTACTCTGGGTGGGACCAAATCCCCAGTCCGGCTCCTCCTAGGCCTGTCCTCTTCACCCTCCCCAGCTGGCCACAAGCCTGTTTCTCTGTAGGGGGAAGAGAAGGCCCAGGAACCAAAGGCTGGGACTCCAGAGCAGCTGTCACCATGGTAATCAATGCCAACCCCCTTTCCAGTCCCCTAGAAACTTTTCAATCTCCTCTTTGTCTTGGTGAACAAAAGGCCCTTCTCCTACCAACCAATAGCCACCTCGACAGCCAGCCAAGGGCCAGGGAGCTTCAGTCCCCACCACTTCCCAGGGTCCAAGCTGCATACCATGTCCCCATCCACTCCTGTGAGTGCCTGGGGGCTGTCAATAGGAGGGCCTATCCCCTAGAGGCCCCCAAGGCACCTTGTTGAGCCCCAATGGGAAACTTCTGGAGATGGACACTGCCACGGAGAAATACAAAGAACACAAAGAACCTGGTTACCCAGGGACAAGGCCTGCTACACCTCCAGTAGGACCTGCTCCCAAGGTCTGGGCGTCTAGACAGGCCAAGGTCCGCCAGCATCCATGTGGGGACTGGAGCCAGGAAAAGATACAGAGAGCTAGTTCTAATCAGACCTGTGCTTTGACTTACACAGTTTTGTTGTTTCATTTATATTAAAACAAAGACCTGAAATGAAAATATGTATCTCTGGTTCTTAAGGTTACATGTTCTAGAACTGTGAGACAACCTTCCACATGACCCTGATGGCTAAGAGTGAATACTGGCCAAACTCCAGGCCTCAGCACCCCCGCCCTGCTCTGCCTGGTGATTGAAGCAGGGTGGATACAGAGAGGAGAGGCTGGCCTGGAGGCTGGGTGGGAGGGGCAGGACCATGCAGGGCTTAGGCCAGGGTCCTGCGGGCAGCTGTCTGCCCAGAAGGCAGAAAAGGTCCCTCGGGTTCCTCCTGACCTGGCCCCTGGCCAAGCCTCTTTGGGCCAGGAATGCGTAGGCAGGCGGGCAGGCAGGCAGGCAGACAGGTGGGCCTGAGGGAGAGGAGGCTTAATTAAGGTCAGTACCTGTGGAGGTTTCCATTTGTCTCCTGCTGCCACCACTGCCGCTGCCGCCGCCGCCGCCGCCGCCGCCGGCTCGGACCCCCCTCCTTGTTGACCATTGACCTGCTGCGGGCAGGAAGGAGACGCTGTAAAGGACGGGTGCACAGCCCTCCCTTCCCAGCCCCTTTCCTCTTCCCAAACTGAGGACTGAGCTCCCCATGGAGAAGCAAAGGAGGTGGGGCAGGGCACAGGAAGGGACCAGTTCCAGCTTGGCCCCTGGACATTCCCAACACTGCCCCAGCCCCCAATCTGCCAACACACCTGCAGCTGCCCAGGGCCTCGGCAAGAAGCAGAAGCAGATACTGGGTAGGCCCGACTGCAGTGAGAAGACGAGGAAGGGACGGGAAGAAAGAGTAGAGAAAAGGCTGTGCTCCTGCTCCAAGACAGGGAAAGCCACCCTCTCCCGCAGGGAACTGGAGGGCAAGACAGTCAACCAGCTGTCCCCCACCCCTCCTGAGGCAGCACACAGCTCAGCATCAGTCGCAAGTCCCTCCTGAAGACACCTCTGAGCAGCATGGCAGGGTGGATGTCTGCCTGCTAGAAGGGCAGCTGAGGGCCTGGCCCTCTGCATTCCAGGAACCCACACCCAGAGGGGCACAAAAGGAACAGTGCCCACCATGGCCTTCCCTGGTGGCAGGGCAGAGATAGGTCACAAGCAGATGGATAGTTTTAGGAGACTCCTACCAAGTCTCCTCTCCCCAGTGTTGGGGAGAGAGAACTTAGTAGAAGGGCCCTAAAACCTACCCCTCCCTATCCACCCTATCAGAGGCTGCACAGTGGGGACCTAGGGCAGAATGTACTCATCCTGCTCCCAGCTCAAGGACAACACCTACAGATATCTAAGTACATGAGGGGACAGTTAGTATCCACCCTTGGACCCATGTGCATAGACAAAGCCAGCTAGGCTAACCCCACCAGCTTGTGTCCCAGGTACCTTAACTCCCAGAGGAGGGACAGCAGTACAAGTCCAGCTTTGCCAGACAGAGAAGGAATGGGCAGGGACACTGAGGTCACTCTGCATGCTGCCAGCACAGCTGCACCCAACTCAGCCCCACTGCTGCTTAGAAACTGTGCCCCAGTTTCGAAGTTTCAACCTACAGCCAGCACACCCACAGCAGAGGCTGCCTCTCGGTGCCCATGGCAAGAGGTCGCATCAAGACAAGCCAGGCACTTGTGCACAGGCGAATTCAGGGGCACTTCATTAACTTACTGATCCCAAATTACTGCAGCTGGCCAACATATGGGCCAGGACAGTGTGGAGAGCAAGTCATGGCTCAGAAGAGACTATGTGGGAAAAGCCAGTCCCCTGGTGGACATTACACAGAACTCCCCACACCATCCCCAGCATAAGGAAGTCCTCAGGGGCAGTGAGCCTGGGGTGCTTGCTGTGCTAACCAGACCCTAGAGGAATTGGTCATTTGGGATCCTAGCTAGTTACATGCCATCACTCTCTGGTGGCCCTCAGCACCAGGCATCATGGCTCTGTCACACTTTACCAGCTAGAGCCAAAGCAGTACTTCCCAATGGAAGACAAAAGAGTAACTTGCAGCTGTCCACATGATGTCTCTCTCCAGGCCTCAGGCTCCTTGGCTGTGAAGTGGGGTGATCTGTCTCCCAGAGCTGCCACAAAGATACAGTGAAAACCCTCTGTAAAGTACCTTACGCAGCCCCTGCACATGGAAAGCATGCCCCAAGTTCTATACTGCTAAGCACATCCAGCTTCAGACCCCCAGTGCAGGGCTAGTTGCAGGAGCTGCCTCCTCTCTGCTTAGCTCCCTAGGTGCTGCATACTGCTTAACTGTGTGGCAGAACTCTGCTGGGCACTGCAGATGCAGTGAGAACAAAAGAGGAAAGACACCTCTCTTGGGAGCCTCATAGGCAGCAGACAAAGAATGTGCCAGTCAGCACCTGGGATGACTTCTGTAGGTAAAAGAGCTAAGAAGACAACAAAACGTAGGACGCAAAAAAAGTGATTATGAGGCATACAAGGTCATGGCTGCCAAGGAGGGCCTGTGAGGTGACACTGCGTGCTGGACCCACAGGAAAAAGTGACTGCATCCATGGGGAGGGGAGCAGGTCCCAATGCTCTTGCCTAAAGAAATCGAAGGCAGCAGCCATGAGTGGGAGCTGGTCAGGCTGTCAGAGAAAGGAGGAATGGAGCAATGAGTCCAAGTGGACCAGGGGGGACAAGAGCACCCCTGCAGCCACTAGGCAGGAAGCACACCTGTCCCAGAGGAGGCATTTCTGCACCCTCTCGCACCTCCCCACCAGACCACTGTCAGCCAAGGTCAGCTGCTCCATCCCAGTCTCCCATAGGGCCAGAGCAGTATGACATGGGTGCAGCCTCACTCCTAGCATCAACCACAATAGTGGGGGTCAGGCTACCCTTCTAGCAGTCTTTCCACTCAAAAAAGGATCAGACCACACTCGTAGCAAGCCTGAGCTTTGACAATCAAAACACATGTACTGACCTCAAGAGACTCTGGTTGGCAACCAACACCCCTACTGAACACCTTTGTTTCCAAGGGTCAGACTTATTGCCCATGTCTACCTCAGCAATGAAATCAGCTGTCTGGGCCAGGAGAGGTGACTCACACCTGTAATCCCAGCACTCTGGGAGGCCAAGGCAGGTGGATTGCCTGTGCTCACAGGTTCGATACCAGCCTGAGCAAGTACGAACACTCCGTCTCTAATAAAATAACCGGGCACTGTGGTGAGCGCCTGCAGTCCCAGCTACTCGGGAGGCTGAGACAAGAGAATCACTTGAGCCCAAGACTTTGAGATTACTGTGAGCTATGACACCAGGGCACTTTACTGAGGGCAACAAAGTAAGACTCTGTCTCAAAAAAAAAAAAAAAAAACAAAGAAAGGAAGAAAGAAATCAGATGTCTGCCACTATGCCACAGCAGACCTGAGCCTCAATTTAGCTGCTATCCCCTGAGCACAGGGCACTCTGCTTTATGTGGGTGTAGGGAGATAAAGTGTCCATTCTCCTCCAACTTCCTAAGTGTCCAATCCTTGTCTCTGAGCCTTCATCTCCTTTCACTACCCACTCTCTGCTGCCTAGGGATGGTCACCAAGTCCTTAACCCTCACCTTTTTTCTTTCTGGCTCCCCCCTTGCAAAACTCACTTGCTCCTGTGGCTTCAAAAGAAAACAAGACATGATAAAGTTAGCCAGTCCTGACAATCACACGCTGGGCTACCCCTTACCAGTTGGAGAATCTTGTGTGCAAATGCCTTCCTCCCCCAGCAGTTGTTTTTTACCCGAGCAGGACAGGGTCCAGCCCCTAGATCAGGGCCTGCCAATATCAGTCCCTGCCCCTATCAGTCCAGCATTCAACCACCTGCCCAAGTTGCCTTCTCAAATAGACCTTATCCTGTTCATTCGGGTGTGGGTCGGGAGAAGGTGGAACATAACAAAGGGATGAACTGTGGCTGAGCAAGGGGGGTGGCAGTAAGTCCCATTAAACTAAGCTGGAGACAGACAGGTAAGAAAGACTTCAGCATGGGGGCGCCAAGGGCAAGTCACTCGCTGAGCATCCCTCCCTTTCCTGGAGGTGGAAAATGTACTGAGCAGGGCGGGGCTCATTCCTTTGGGTACCACACCACTCCATCACAGCTCCCTCCGGCATCCAGCACGTGGCACCCTGAGTAGGAACTGGTTTATAGTGCCCACCAAACCTCTGAACAAGGCAGGGACTGCCTCTGTTAGGTTCCCCACTGTGCCCCAAAATCCTCCCTAAAGCTAGGGACAAATCGATTGCTTAGAAAACGTGTGGTGAGAGAGCATGTCCTTCCTTCCTCCGGGGATAACAGGATGGAGATAAGCCCTTCCCTGCAAAGCATCGGCGAAAAGCGGAATCACGGCCGCGGGCGCAGGGAGCCAAGGGCACCCCGTCCTCAGAGCTAAGTCCCTTCTACAGGACCGGCCTCTTTGGTCCCACCGACCCGGAGGCCCACTAGGACAAGCCAGCAGATGCCGTCACACCAGGACCCGGCCTTCCGTAAGGACCCCGCCTTCCGGAGGGACCTCGCGCACAGCCCGGTCACCAGAGGCAAGACGGCAAGGCCAGCCTTTCGCTTAGCTCGGCCAAAGGGCCGCTCCCAGGATCCAGCCGGCTGGGGAGCACACTCGCTCGGCCCCAGCCCCGCCCCGCCGGAAGCTGGAGTCCGCAGGCCGGAAGCTCCGGCCGCAGGTCGCCAGCGCGCGCCCGCCCCGCCCCCGCCTCGCGCAATCCAAGACCGCAGGAGGGCGGCCTGCGCGAGCATGGAAAGACCGCCGCGCAGCCGGGGCCCTCTGCGCCCCGGCAGGGCCAACGACCACCTCCCGCCAGCCAAGGGCCACCCGTGGCCGGGGGGGCTCACTTACGAGAGCTATGGTCGCCGTCGCCATCTTGCTTCCGTCGCGGCCGCCGCGCGCACCGCACGCTCCTGCTCCCTCTGCAGTCTCGCGCGATCTGGGTACCGGCGGATGGAACTCTCGCGAGAAAAGACCTTTCGCCCGCTACGTGGAAGAAAAGAACACGCTTCCGGGATGGGGAGGGACAGTTAACGCCCCCGGAGGGGAAGGCGGAAGGGGTGGTGCAGGCTCGGGCGGGGCCGGCGCAGGCGGGACGGGGCGGGGCTGAGTTCTCTGACGTGCGCGGTATCCCGGACCCTGCTGCTCCTCCCCTGCTGTATCTCTGCGTGTTTTGCGAAAAACTAATCTCAGGCGTTGTCCACTGGTGCTCACCAAGGAGGCAGGAAAAAGAGCGGCCATCCCCCCGGGATCCGTCTACACAGACTGTCCTGTCCTGAGTTACAGGTCACAAAAGAACCGCTTCTTCACGGTCAGACTTACAGAGTCATCGTCATTGTCACAGTCCTGAAATCAGCCATCCTCATTTAATTGGCAGCGTTTTCTCTTCCCTAGTGATTCATAAAACAGTAGCGCGTCTGACATCTGACAGCGTGGTAGTCCCTGAACCGGCTCTCAAGGCGGAGGTCCGTCCGTCCTACTGGAAGAACTGCCCTGGACCCTTGTCAGACGCTGCAACTAGTTCCAGGACCCCAACTCAGTTACCCCACCCCCGAAGAAACCACATCTGTCAGCTTGATACCGGAATTTCACTTTTCAGTAGGTCCTTGGTCTCAGGGGCTTTGAAGAATGAACCCACGGACCACAGATCAGTGGTAAGGTATGACTTTTATTAGAAGTTAGAAGGAATACAGGGCTCAGCTCCTGTGGCTCAATGGGCTAAGGCGCCAGCCACGTACACCTGAGCTGGCGGGTTTGAATCCAGCCCGGGCCCGCCAAACAATGGTGGCTGCAACCTAAAAAAAAAAAAA
>CAUYRH010141240.1:0-28771 GCA_963574655.1 Perodicticus potto
CTGGTTTCCCTCTGCCCCTGAAAGTTGCTCGTTTGTTGGAGTGCCATTACTAGAGCTGTCATTCTTTTCTGTTCCTTTCTCTCTTTTTCCTCCTTTCTCTCCAGGTCTCAGTTATAAAAGACCATAGTGGCCGTTTTAAGAAGATTCTCCAGATTATGGTCTGGGTCTAGAGCCAATTTCTGTAGTTTTCTTTGAATGTCTGGAGCCGCTTGAGTGATAAATTTGTCTTTTAAAATAATCTGACCCTCTATGGAGTCAGGTGGAAAATACTCCCATTTCTATGAGTTTTATTTAACATCATGTTGGAAATCCATCATTTCAGTTAATTATGTCAAATGAGGACTAAATTTTCACCAAAACCCCCTGGACCAATGCATTTTGTCCTCTGTACCACCTAAAATAGTCTAGATACGGTAGCCTCTTTAAAAATGGTGTCCTTCCTTCCAACTTGAAGGAAGATATGTGCTACAAAAAAAAAAATACCCTTTAGACTATTCAGGAAGAAGATTGGGCTATCTCTTTAGGGTCTTTATAATCCCAACATTGGGTCATCTATGTTGGTGCTTCTAGAGCATAGGTTATAACTTTCACATCATCCTTTATTACATGGTTGAAAATAATGTTCTTTTACCTCTTGCACTATGCATTATCTGCCTTATTTTAATTTTATCTTTTTTTCTTAATATGTTATGATTATTAGCATGAGGACAATTAGGTAATCATTATAGCTTTTTAAAAATTTTATTGAAACAAGTCTGGTGATACAGGTAGAGAAAAGAGGCATTAGTCACATTGTATTAATTCTATCCTAAAACTTGTCTTCTTGTATTGATGCCTTTAGCACAATATTTTTTAATAGTGGGCAGTATCCCATTACCAAATTTACGGATAAATTTTCATTGAAGTGAAAGGAAAAACATGCTGCCATTTTTTCCTGCTGAAGTCATAGTTAAGGACACTCTCAACATACAGAATACGGTTCAAAGTTTAGACTGTGGAGTTAAACTGCCTGTGCTCAAACACCTGGTCCAACACAAGTGTATGAGGATCAGGCAAGCAGTGGAGGATCTTTCAATTCAGGATTCCACTCTGTAAATTAGCACCCTGGTACCTGAGAGCGTTCTTGTGAGAATTAAGTGTTAAAGACCAGGTTCAGGACTTGCTTAGTACTTGGTGGTAGAGCTACTGTCAAACATACTTGCTGCTAAAGCCTTTGTTAATTCTTGCATGTGCTCCAGATAAGATATTGTGTTGGTATGAACCTATAGGATATTTTATCTAGCACAGATAAGGTAGTGGCCATGAGAAATGCCTTCTCACACAGAGTTAAATCCAAGCAGTTTCTGATGGCACTGGTATAATTCATTGCCTCCAATTAGCTGATTGGGTTTTTCTTGTAACTGACATAATAGACACTGAGCATTCAAGAGGTAACCAAGTTCCAGTTACATTTGTGAACCCTTATATTAATCTCAGATTTTAAAGAATCAAAAACAAAATTGTGACTTCATCCTAGAAAAAGTGCTGTATATCATCATGGTCACCAGATGGCCAGGGGAAGTACTTCGTAGGTGACCATAGTAATATTCAGCAATGTGGCATCCTAGCACTTTTTCTAGGATGAGTTCACAAACTCAGTTGTCTAACTTCACATATTTATAGATCATATAATTTATATTCAATGCACACCCTAATGACTATATGATATTGTGATTGCTTTTCATCTTGTTAGTTTTGGTGTAAGCATACTTATTTAGGGTCACTAGATGCCGTAACTAACCAATGCTTCAAATAGCATGTATGCTTCATTCTTGATCACATAAAATCTCAGACTAGGTTAGCGATCAGCAGACAGCTCTTCTCTAAACATGTGTTGAGATCCATGCTCCTTCCATCTTACGGCTTTGATTCCTTTAGCACATGAATTCTGAAGTTCTTTACCAGTGGAAAGGAAAGAGTTTAGAGATTTTCAGGAGTGAATTTTTTTTTTTATTTCAGGTTAATGTAAGAGTACAAACAACTAGGCTATAATATGTTCATGAATAGAACCTTCTCTGTGTTACATAGAGTCCCTCTTGTAGTTGTGTCCAGCATACAGAAGGTGTGCTATACACCCCTAACATTGTGCCCATTAAGTGGGAGCTCACCAGGCCCCTCTTCTCCCCCCTTCACCCCCTCACTCATTCCTCCTCCCCCCAGCTTGAATTGAAAGATGTTTTTCTCTTATGTGGGCGTGTATTAGATCATCTACTGGCTTCATATTAGTATTGAGTACGTTGAGTATTTGCTTTTCCATTCTCGTGATTCTTTACTAGGAGGAATGTGTTGCAGCTCCATCCAGGTTAAAACAAAAGATGTGAAGTCACCATCTTTTTATAGCTGAATAGTATTCCACAGTACATATATATCACGCTTTGTTAATCCATTTATGGTTGATGGGCATTTAGGTTGCTTACACACCTTGGCAATTATAAATTGAGCTCTGATAAACAATGTTTTGCAAATGTCTTTATGACACAATGATTTTTTTTTCTTCTGAGTAGATACCTAGTAATGGGGTTGTAGTATCAAATGGGAGGTCTAATGTGAGTTCTTTGAGGATTCTCCATACATCTTTCTGAAGAGGCTGTATTAGTTTACAGTCCCACCAACAGAGTAAAAGTGTTCCCTTCTCTCCACATTCACACCAGCATCTGCAGTTTCAGAACTTTGTGATGTGGGCTAGTCTCCCTGGGCTTAGGTGATATCTCAGGGTGGTTTGGATTTGCATTTGTCTGATAATAAGAGATGATGTGCATTTGTTCATGTTTGCTAGCCATTCGTCTGTCTTCCTTAGAGAAAGGTCTATTCGTGTCTCTGGCCCAGTGATATATGGGATTGTTGGCTCTTTTTTGTGGATTAATTTGAGTTCTCTATAGATCCTAGTTATCAAGCCTTTGTCAGATTTGTAACATGAAAATATCTTTTCCCATTCTGAAGATTGTCTATTTGCTTTAATTGTTGTGTTCTTAGCTGTGCAGAAGCTTTTCAGCTTAATTAAGTCCCATTTCTTTATTTTTGTGTTGTTGCAATTGCCACTGAAGTCTTCCTCATAAAACATTTCCCCAGACTGACATCCTCAAGAGTTTTCCCCACACTTTCTTCTAGGATTTTTATCATTTCATGTCCTAGATTTACATTTTTTACCCACCTTGAGACAATTTTTGTAAGTGGTAAAAGATATGGGTCCAGTTTTAGTCTTTTACATGTGGTCATCTAATTCACCCAGCACCATTTCTCGAATAGGGATTCTTTTCCTCAGTATATGCCTTTGTTTGGTTTATTTAATGATCAGATGGTTATAAGACACTGGTTTTATCTCTTGGTTTTCTATTCAGTTCCATATGTCTATGTCTCTATTTTTGTGCCAATACCATGCTATTTTGATCACTGTGGACTTGTCATATAACCTCAAGTCTGGGAGGGTGATGCCTTGGGCTTTGTTTTTATTACTAAAAATTTCCTTGGCTATATGTGTTTTTTTTTTCTGTTTCCATCTGAAACAAAGAACTAGTTTTTCTAGTTCTTCAAAGTATGATGTTGGTGTTTTAATAGGGATTGCATTGAATCTGTAGATTGCTTTAGGAAGTATAGACATTTTAATAATGTTCATTCTTCCTAGCCAAGAGCATGGTATGTTCTTCCATTTATTAAAACCTTCTGCTATTTCTTTTCTTAAGGTTTCATAATCCTCTTTGTAGAGGTCCTTCACCTCTTTTGTTAGGTATATCCCTAGGTATTTCATTTGTCTTTGAAGCTACTATGAAAGGAATTGTGTTCTTTTTTTTTTTTTGTAGTTTTTGGTTGGGGCCAGGTTTGAACCTACCACCTCTGGTATGTGGAGCCAGCGCCTTACTCCTTGAGCCACAGGCGCCGCCCAGGAATTGTGTTCTTGATTAACTTCTTAACTTTGCTGTTATTGGCATATACAAAGGGTACTAATTTGTGGACATTGATTTTATACCCTGAGACATTACTATATTTCTTGATCACTTCCGGGAGTCTTGTGGTTGAATCTCTGGCGTTTTCTAATATAAGATCATGTCATCACCAAAGAGCAAGAGCTTGACCTCCTCTGCATAGGTGATTTTTTTAAATGGTTAATTTGAAAACACTTTATTATTCTTTTGGTTTTATAGTTATTGTGCAGTCATTATACAAACGTTGTGCTAAACAATTTACATCAGTTATGTTACCTCACAACAAGGTATGAAATGGGCACTATCATGTCCATTTTCCAGAGTAAGAAATTTCGAGGACTTTGCTTCAGGAACTTGTATGGTTAGCTGATGAAATTGGGATATGAATATAGATACACAAAGCAGCAAACTATCATGAAAGACATTTTGAGCTTGTTTTCCTTTAAATACAGATTCTTACATAGGTGAAATTTTTAAGGACAAACTGGTTGTATTACATACACGTGTCACTTCTGCTCACATTCTATTGACTTGAATTCAGTCCTGTGGCCACAGCTGCCTGTACAGGAAGTTGGGAAATACAGTTCGGCTGAACAATCAGGAGAAAGAGGAAACCATTTTGTGAACAATGGTCAGTCTTTGCCATATCCCACTTCTGTAATCACCAAATATCGACTTCACTCTTCTTCCCACATATATTATATTATATGCTCACCACTTACCAGGAGTTCCACCCCAACCTACTATCTATAAATTGCATCTAGTTTAACATCCAGTATCTACTACATCATGCACACACACATACATGCTTACATCCATACACACATTTATCTACTCCCTTCTCTAATGTATTGTTGAAGAGGGAAGGAATGACTGCAATGCCATCTCCCATTCATAAAAGAAAAAAATAGGAGACACATTTTAGTCATTGATGAATAGCCATTGTAAAATTCTGCCAAGCAGCCCCTTTGTTCCAGCATAGAGGGGAAGTTCTTTGGCACTGATCCTGCTATCTTGGAGGAACTCCAAACTAAGAACTGTAGAGTAAGTTTATGAACCTGGAGAATTTTGCTCCAGAGTTCACCGTACTATTTACTATAATATATCTCCTTTCAATATCTACAGACATTACCAACTTTAAAAGTTGTTGAGGCTTGGTGCCTGTGGCACCGTGGTTATGCTGTTAGCCATGTACACCAAGGCTGGTGAGTTCAAATCCAGCCCAGGTCTGCCAAACGGTAATGACAATTACCCCCCCAAAATAGCTGGGCATTGTGGTGGGTGCCTGTAGTCCCAGCTACTTGGGAGGCTGAGGCAAGAGAATTGCTTAAGCCCAAGAGTTTGAGGTGGCTGTGAGCCATGACACCATAGCACTCTACAAAGGGTGACTTAATGAGACTCTGTCTCCAAAAAAAAAGTTGTTGAAATAACATTTTTGACATTTGAATAGTTTGAATATTGCAATCAACTTATTAACCACAAGATAACTTAAAATTTATGGAGCATCTAAAATAGATAAATGCCAAGGTATCTTGTAGTTAAAAAGTTGATTGCAAAGCTCAAAAATAGCTCCATAATATGGTAACTTTTAAGAAATTGTTTCAAAGGAGCAAATATCAATTACACTCAAACATATCTCAATGGAGTAGTAAGGTTGAATATTTTCAGATCATGAGAAAAACTACCAGCTCTTCACAATTTCCTCCTCTTCCTGGGAATATAGCTATGCTGTTATTTTCCCAGCTTCTCTCACAGTGAGATGTGGCTTTGTGCCTAAGTTCTTGCCCACAGAATGTAAAGAGAAGTGACACTTGCATTCAGTGCTCTCGTGTGCTGTTCCCCTTTTGCTAGCTTGATGCTGTTGAGAGCATAGTGCAGGCGACTACAGAGCCAAAAAGATTTCTAGAAGATCAGGAATCTTGAGATATCTCAACTCGAGGAACCTGGAGGTACACCTTACACCACAGCAAAGCATTTGGTAAAAGTAGAACCTGTGACAACTGAGAAGATAGCCATGCACTCAGTGAGCCTGAATTTCTAAAA
This sequence comes from Perodicticus potto, assembly GCA_963574655.1. NCBI lineage: Eukaryota > Metazoa > Chordata > Mammalia > Primates > Lorisidae > Perodicticus > Perodicticus potto. The sequence continues at coordinate 6,003 of CAUYRH010141240.1, forward strand.
TAAGTGGCTGAATATTTACTACAGTAGATGACTTAAAGAGTATCTAACAGCAAAGATCCAGTAAAACTTCTTGAATAATCTGTCTGATTGTGTCAAAGATTATTAAGAGTGCAGCCTCCTTGTGCAGGTATTGTCAATGTCCTCTCTGTGAGGCAAAGAAGAACGGAAATAAATTAGCCTTGGGAATTACACCCAAGAAGGAATATAAGAATGTGGAACTGACTTGAAACAAATAGATTAGAAGCCTACTAATTTATTTTAAAGGACTTGTACTAAGAAATTTTGAACCAGGCATGTAGTCCCAGCTACTCAGGAGGCTGAGGCAAGAGAATCACTTGAGCCTAAGAGGTTGAGGTTGCTGTGAGCTATGATGTCATGGCACTCTATCCAGGGCACAGAGTAAGACTCTGTCTCAAAAAAAAAAAAAAAAAAAAAGGAAGGAAGGAGGGAGGGACGGAAGAAGGGAGGAAGGGAAATGATCAGCATAATATCAAACATCTTTTATTCTTGAGCTTCATATCACATCTTGGACCTACAAACATTTTCTAGTAAGAAGTGGGCTAGAAGACATTGTGGATAACGTCCTTTTTAGATATTGCCACAGAGAGTAATACCAAAAAATTTCTGGGAAGATTATGTATCACTTTATACCTTATACTTCTAATATGTATACTTTGGATATATTTCTTAACCTGACTGTAACTGAGTTTACTTCCCTGAAAAATGCTCTTAATAATACTCTTCCCAGGAGAAGACTATTTCCTCCTCAGTTTCAGAGGGTGGGCACCCTTTCTTGGTTTCAGCAAGAAAGAGCCATGTGGAAAGTTCCCTCAAATAACCTTGTGGGTAGAGCCATTGCCAAGAGTTATCGGACAAGGTCTGTGACCAGAATTAAAAGATTGGAGCCACTACCTAGAGCCATCATGGGTCCAGAGGTGGACGATACAGATTGAGGATTATTCTCGTGCCTTCAGACCTAACAGAATTTGCCATGCTAGGTTTTGGGCTTACCTCAGACTTTTCTCCTTTCTTATTTCTCCCTTTTAAGATGGAAATATCTAACCAACGCCTGTCCCACTATTGTATTATAGAAGCCCATCACAAGTCTGGTGTCACACATTCATAGCTAGACAGGAATGTTGCCTCAGGAAGAATCATATCTTAACGTCTTACCCATTCTGACACTATTTAGATGAGGCTTTGTACTTGCAATTGATGCTGACATGGGTTAAGACACTTGCTGTTATTGAGAAGGGGTGAATGTATTATATTTTGCATGTAAGAAGAATAAAATTTGGGGGAGTGGAGAGGCATCAAGGTTATGAATGTCATGGATGGAAGTATGCCTTTCACAAATTTATATATTGAAGCCTCATCCCACGAAGTGACTGTGTTTGGACTCTCTCTGCCCCCCACCCCCGAACATGCACAAAGAAGAGACCATGTAAGGACACAGGGAGAAGGTGGCTGTCGACAAGGCAGAGAAAGAGGCCTTATCAGGAACCAGCTCTGTTACCTGATCTAGAATACCTGGCTTCTGGAACTGTGCAAACAGGAATGTCTTTTGTTTAAGCCACCTACTCGCTGGCATTTCACCATGGCCTAAGAAGACTTATACAAATTAATATTTTAAATACAAGGTTATCCTTTAACTTAAACATATCAGATACTTATAGGATCCTCAAACAAAGATTTTACTTAAATTTGCCTTTAACATCTATTCCTTTTTGAAGAGAAACTGTAATTCTCTGATAAACAAATCTCCAAAAAGGTATATAGAATATAAAAAGGATTATAGAAAATTACTTTCAAATAATTAAGCTAGCCATATAATTAACTTATGTTTATATTTATTCACCTGTGAAGTGTTTACTGAACAGTTATATGCAGTGGGCATAGTTACATATGCATCTCTGATCTCTGAAGCTTTTAGTATAGTCTTAAAAAATGACCATAACCCAGTAAATGAATTAATAAGATACTAAACGTACAAGAATTTTACAAAATATTCTCTATGTGTTGACCACCTCTTTGTTACTTTTTGTAATGATTATTTTGTAAATAAAGGCACAGAGAGTTACCTTTTCCTATTTCCCCTACATATGATGACTTTGCGGTGACTTCTGAGACACCCTTTATATTGCACATGTAATTAATATCCCATTACAAGATATTCCGGTGACTATAGTCCCTAACTAAAAACAAACAAACAAAAACCCATTAAGCATCCTTACTACCATGTAAGAATATAGCAGGAACTCAGTCATCTGCAAGATAGCCCTCTCCAGGAATAGGATCAGTTGCTACCTTGATGCATAAAACAAAACAAAACAAAATAGTTAAGACCCCATTCTCTGGGAGAAGATACTTGAAATCATATATTAGATATATGAAGTTAGTATTTAAAATATGTAAGAAACTCATGCAAGTCAATTAAAAAAACAAATAACTTGATGAAAATGGGCAAAGAGTCTCAGTAGATAATAGTCCAAAGAAGATTTACAAATGGCCAAAGCGTATATGAAAAGGTGCTCAACATTACTAATCATCAGAAAAATGCAAACCAAAACCACAAGGAGATGTCACCTGTTAGGATGGTTATTATCAAAAAGACCAGAGACAGCAAGGGCCGCAAGGATGTGGAGAAAGGTGAATTGGTCTGTGTTAGTGGTGGTATAAATTAGCACAGCCACTATGGAAAATACATGGATGTTCCTCAAAAGATTAAAAGTAGAATTACCATATGACCCAGCACTGCCTCTACTGGGCATGTATCTAGAGAAAGCAATTTCAGAATCTTGAAGAGATGTCTGCATGTTCATGTTCATTGCAGCCTTGTTCTCATGACCAAGGTCTGGAGACAACCTACATGCTCATTGGCATATGAATGAATAAAGAAATTACTACACATGCTCACCATCAATGGGAAAGTATTTAGCCTTAAAACAGAAGGAAATTCTGCCATTTGCAAAACTGTGAATGAACTTGGAGGACAAGTCAAATAAACTAGATACAGAAAGACAATAATGCATGGTGTCTCTTATATCTAGTATCTAAAATAGTCAAACTTAGAGAAACAGAGAGTAGAACGGTGGTTGTGAGGGGTTAGGGCATGGGGGAAATGAGAAGATGTGTGTCACAGAGTACAAAGTTTCAGTTATAAGGTGAATAAGTAGTAGAGGGCTAGTGTACAGCATTGCAACTGTAGTTAATAATAATTTATTAAATACTCGAGAAAAAGAGTTACATGCTTAGTGCCAAATAATAAAAGTGCATATCAAGGTGATTCACATCTGTGCTTACAGATCTCCCCTTTCTCTACAGTATTGCAACCACTAACATAATTTTCACTAATAATTAGCAAAAGAAAATGAAAAACTAAGCATTGTAAAATAATATTACAGTGAAACAAAGTATACAAAGTAATTATTGAGCAATTTTGACACATAAGGAATGTTACATTAGAGAAAATCAGTAAGATGCTTTTACTTTGGTGCTTGAGAATTTATGTACCAAAATCTATTATATTTTTTTTAATTTCAGATTAATATGAGGTTACACATGTTTAGATTAGATTGTTTTCAGTTCTAAGGTAAAGTTCAGGTTGTAGTTGAGCCCTTCCCCCAGGGGGCATGCTGGACACCCTCACATTGGCACATTAGGTAAGATCCTGTCAATCACCCTCCTTTTCCCCCTTCCCCTCCTTTTCTGCTTCCCTCCTCCTTGCTAGACTACACTTGGGCTTTTTCTTTTGTGTGAGCCTGTAGTTGTTTACTATTGGGTTCGTATTAGTTTTGAGTACATTGGATACTTGCTTTTCCGTTCTTGAGATACTTTACTAAGAAGAATGAGTTTCAACTCCATCTAAGTAAACACAAAAGATATAAGAAGTCTCCATCTTTTCTTATGGCTCCTTGTTTTTTTTTTTTATCTAGTTGTTACTCTGTGCTAGGGGGCTCATAGCAATTTATTTTTTAATGTGAGTCTCTTATTTGATTTATCTAGGATTGATAGTGGACACTGGTATCTGTCTTATCCTTTCTTACTTATTAGAGAAATTCCATTTTTTTCAGATAGACAATGTCTCCAGCTCAAGTGATACACATGTATTATGTTCCCTATGTAGTCAGGAAGGCTGATCGCTTGCATTTATTGAAGTAGAGTGTATACAAATGAATGTCTTCTGGGGCCTCCAGAGAAGTATATGCTTTTCCTGAGGAGGAGCCCAGATGCAATTGGTGCCCATCTTACTCATTTCCTACACTTAGAAATAATCTTAAAAGTGGGAAGTAATCAGTGTTAGAGAAAAGCCAAACAAATTTAGACAATATCCTCCCACTTTATTGAGTAGCTAAACCAATAGCCATCTGCATATCTTCAGACCACTCGGTGCCTGGAACAAAGAAACCATTGTGCTGGCTATTGTTAGCTGATTCTGTGTTATGGGTCCATAAGCTTTTATCTAACTTGTAGTTACCACAATCATTTCATGTACAAAAAGAAACATTACAATGCAATTATTATTTATGTCAATAATTATTTTCTAATTAAAATACGAAAATCAATCCTACTTTAATCCAGCATGTTCCAGGGCATATTCAAGAGAATATGTATTCATTGAGATATTAATAGGTATAATACTGAAAATGAAATAGAGGTTGAAATATGGGAGGGAGTGTCATTCTTGTATAATTCATTTTTTATTAACCATGGGACTTCTTCAATTTTGGACCACTTGGAACTCCCCAAATCATCTCATTGGACTAGTGTTCAGGAAAGACATTTCAGGAAACACTGCCTTAAGCCATTTATTCACTGATTTGTTTTTTCAACAAAAATGATCAAGTGTCTTTCATGTTCCATGATCTTCATCACTAAATTCATATTGCCATCTTACTGTTATCCAAGACATTGTTCTCATCATTCCTCCTAATCTTCCACTTCTGGATCCATAGACTTATGGTAGATTTCTAGCTCACATTAATAGTTCTTTAACGTGAAAGGTTGATTGTCTAAACAATGATATTCATGTGCAGGTAATACAAGCCCTTCATATCTGACCCACTCTATTAGTTCCTCACTAATAACTGTTTCCATTTTAACTCACTATCCTCAAGTGAATCCCCAACTTAGATTTTTTTAGTCAGTCAATCCCAGGCTTCTCCAGATAATCACAATCACTGGTTTCATTTTTCTACTTTCTAGTTAATTCCAATTTTGTTGTCTACACATGTTTAAAATGTTTATGGTTGGTTTCCTTATGCTTTTCTAAAATCGAAGTATAGTAGATCCTCTATAGTTGACCACCTCCTAAAAGTTGACCTAATTTTCATAGACCAGACATGCACCACATGTATGTATCAGGACAGTAGGCACATTTTCTTATGTTGACCACCTCCATGTGTTAATCAGTTTGTTACAACCCCTTGGGTGGTCAACTTACAGAGATTCTACGATACTATAGGACTGGGAGAAGCAGGGCTGTGTGTTTAACATTGAACTGCAGCCAATTGTCTCATAGAGTGTACTCCTTCTCAGTAGCAAGACTCAAAGCAGAGTCCTCCCATTTCTTTCCTGCACCTCTCACCTCTCATACAGTTCTAAGATGTAGAGGGCCAACTGGTTAATCTTGAACCTGGAAAGTACCTGGAAAAAGCATTTTATTTCTACCCCTTCTCTGAGCACAAATTTCTGCAGATGGATTAGATAATGTAATTTTTTATTCATTTCACTATTTACCTGTCACCACACTCAGGAACTTCCTCCATGTAACTAGCCTTCATCTCTCAGCTGGGGCCTAGAGACATTTCTTAATGTTTCTTTTGACTAGAGGATTTATTAGAGGGCTTTGGCTGGATTAATCACTGAGCACAGTAACCAGAATATAATTTGCTGGTCATTGCTAAGTGGCATCACTCTAGTTCAATGGGGGTATATCAAATGGGTTTATCTGATGTTAGGAGCACACTCAAAGTATTTTTGTTTATATTAATTCCTTTTCAGAGGAATAACTTTTGTTGTATCTGTGAACTTGAGATCATTATTCAGATTTAAAAACATATTATTTTATGCAAAGTCTTTTGTGGAATAAACCACATGAAACCGTAATTTAGCCTCTGCACACAAACACCTTAAAAGCTAGTTGGAAAAACAACATATATAATAATATAATGTATAGACATAAGATGGTAACTATCACCATCAATCAAATATAGCACTGATAAACAAGTAGCATAGGGAAAAGGTAATCAGCCTGTTAGCAAAGTCTGTGAGAAATGTGCAAAGTTTAATTTTTAAATGTAAAAATATTTTAATAGGTTTTCCATCTTGCATATCTTAATCTTAGAGAGATGCTGAACTGAAATCTAATTTATATTCTGTGACTCAAAAAGTATTCCCTTGTAAACATACTACCTAATACAGTTAAATGTAGGGATATAAGTTAGGAAAAGAATAAAACAAAATTTTCATTAAAAATGAAGAGACTAAAATAATTGACTTCTGTTGGTTTGTTCAGAATGTTTACAGAACAAAAGACTAGTGAACCAAATACAGTAATTTCAGAAAAACATGAGCACAGGCGGAGTGGCTCATACCTATAATCCCAGCAGTTTGGGAAAACCAGGGTGGGAGAATTTCCCAAAGCCAGGAGTTGTAGGCCAGGCTGGGCAATGTAGTAAGAACGTATATCTATTTTAAAAAGAAAAAAAGAAGAAAAAAGAGAAATTTGAACAAGTAAGCAGTATTCAGATTCTGCCAGCCTTAAACTTTTCAAACTAAATTACACTTTCTATCTTCATGTAAGTATTCAGTCTTTATGTATTCTTTCTTTTTGAAATGATGTAGAAAGAAAGTCCTAGACTTTCTGTAAGTTCAAAATAGGATAAAGATTCTACATGAAAGCAAAGAAATGCCTCAATTTACGATTAATTCCCTTTGGAAGTGCTCTTTTGTGGGACCATTCTGTGCTACTTTGACTAATAGCTGCACTATGTCTGTATGACAAATCTTTTGCAGTTGGGTAAAATAATGGCTTGAGTAATTAAATAGTACTATTGTGAATTTAAAACGAATGACAGTCTATGAAATAGATGCATATTTGAGATTTAACATCTTGGATAAATATTACCTCATAAATTCATTTTGAGTCATTTGCATATCTCTTCACCCAGAAAGATAAGTTCATTAAAGAATTTGAACAATTTGGGATGACCTGTTCATAGATCCATTTTCACTAGAATTTTGATAGCGTGAAATATGTTTGTTTTACAGGTTCTTCAGCAACACAAACCCCTCAAATGGTTGTATATGCTACCTTCACGCCTCTCTATTTATTTGAAAACAAGATCTTTGCATTAGAGAAGATGGTAAGCGTTCAAGACCAGGAAATACAATATCTGTTATGTTTGTGTGTGTTTGCAGAAGGTGCATGTATGTGAGAGAAGGTGCACTAGGATTTAATTAAAATTCTATCCCTGGATTTTATTTCCCTTATATTGGACATTAAGTACTTGACCTGAGGGACCTGGCATATCCAAAATTATCGTAGATGATTGCAATAGGGCTACCTAATCACAAAAAAAATAAAGAAAAGAAAGAAAAGAAAAAATATATAGTTATATTTAATTTTTGTGACTTTTTTTACAAAACGAAAGATAAAGAACTTATATATTTCCATGAAAGTCATGGACATAATTTCTAGATCATAATTAATGACCTTCCTGGAAATTGGCCACACATGTATTCTTAGCAAAAGAAGATTTAAATGAATTCACCCTCATACTGGGGAGCCACTGATATGACCTTCCCTATATCATAAAATAATGTAAAATAAATGATTATTGCTTTTTTTTCTTATAAATTTAACATATTATAGAAAATTTTAAAAATGCAAAGGCACTACAATTAAAATATACGGCTAGGTACAAACAATATTAACATTTTGTCATATATCCTTTGATTGCTTTTCTACTTCCATATTCTGTGTTTATATGTGTGTACCTTTTTTACAGTGTGAAATTATACTTTATGTTACACTTGGAAACCAGCTTTTCACTTGCCAATGAATTATTGATGTTTTCTCATGATGTTAAGTTTTAGTTAGTCTATGTTTAGTAATTTTTATAATTTCAAAAAGTGCTACTGAATATTGCTGAATATTCCTTTGGGCTGTTTTCATTCTTGGAAAGAAAAACAACTTTTCTCATTCCCCTCTAATGGTATAGTTCATCAATTTACTAACCAACTTGTTTAGAGAGATTCCCTGTTGCATTTGGGGATTTCTGGATCCCAACCCTGTTTGGAAACTTTAGAAATGAAGTACTTTATTGCTGGGACTTCATGTTCTGACATCACTACATTAAAGTACAGGGATTACATATGTTCATTTGGTTAGTTAGAAAGAGCTAAGTTTTAAAACTTGAATAGAAATTAGCTTGAAATATAAATTTTCCTGTTGAATGACTATTAAACTTGACTGTAAGCATTACATTCATCACCTAGATCATGCCCAGAGGATATAATGTGGTCATTTTTCCTTTTTGTTCCTACCTTCTTCTCCCCTTCTCAGATAGAAATCGCTCCTTCCTGCAAAATCTACAAAACATCAGTGGTCACACTAAAAAGAGGACAGAACATTATGTATCATTATGAATGTAGCGATGTTGGCAGTTATACTGATTTTAATTATATTAGCCATTGTTAAGTCACAGAAACAGTAATTTAGATTGGATGTTAAAATCAGTTACATGCAATAATTCAATTGTGTATCTAAAATCTCTTCCAGATTAAGCTTCTTGTTGAGATTAGGTCTGGCCTTCCTATCTCTGATTTTTTTTTTAACCTCTTTACATACCTCTGTTTTCTCAAATATTCCAGAAAGTACAGGGTCTAACTCAAAGAGCTACTAATGAGCACCCTCCATACTTTGTGGGGTGCCATGGCCTCCTGTCTGAGGAGTCCTCAAATTCCTTGTAAAACCACAAAATGTAAGCGTAGGATAAACGTATTATGAAAAGGAAAGCATACAGAATAATCCATGTCAACTTTCAGTGGTGCTACTGAGAAACGAAGATCTAAGCACAAAGTTAGTTTAGAATTTAAAAGTCTAAGTAAAGACTAACATCCCACATCTGTTTACTCACGGGTTAATTTAACAGATGTTTATTGCTTATGTAATATATGAGCTTGGACAATTAAGTGTGTGAACTCATCCTAGGAAAAGTGCTATTGCATATTGCTGAATATTCCTGTAGTCACCTTTGAAGTACTCCCCATGGGAAGCTGTGGACCAATGCCACCACCTAGACCATCTTGCAAAGCAATTTTGAAACTTTCTCTGTAATGACCATCACAGCTATCATTGTAGAGGTCTGACAATTAAGTTCATGAACTTGCCAACATGCACTTATGCATAGTGGCAGCACTGTACAAATACTCTGTGAAGTTGTATAACTTTGGCATATCAGTGTCTCCCCGCTGATTATGTTGACATGTGGCAGAATGTTGCTGAGTAGACTTCATTATTGTTGTTGGGTGTTTTTGTGTACCATACAGTGGCAGCTCTGATGTTCATTCCAGAAAAAGAGTTCCAAAATTGCTTTGAAGGGTGGAGTAGGCACTGGCATCAGCGCACAGCTTCCCCAGGGGAGTATCTTAAAGGAATGTAATAGTTTTTCAAGGATGAGTTCATACCCTTAACTCTCAGATCTCGTATGCTAATCAATGTGCATACCCTCAAGTGCAAGTGTGTTTGAAGCAAAAGGAATCCTCTGTGGGAAAGTCTGGTGATGAAGGAGGTTCTTCTGGGCTCAGGGAACTGCTAGAGACTGAACAGATTGCAAAGGGAGAAGTCTTGGGGGCAGTTTGGGGTATGGGTGAGAGTGAGGTCAGAAAGACTATTATAAATCCTCCCTTTGGGGGTTGGAGATGATTTAAAGTACTCAGAGATTCTGGATTAGCTTAGTGTCTAGAACAGTCATTAAGTGACCCACAAGGCAGCAGTGAACTGCCTGCAGTGTCACAATAGTGTCATGAGCTTGCTCTCTTCCTTCTGGTTCTTTTGGGTTAGCAGTCTATGAGGGTGAACTAGTTCCCCTGGTAAATATCAGAATATCGTAGAGAGATATAATGCTTTAACAATAAAACTTTAGGAAATATTTGTGTCCCAATGGAATTTTGTTAAATGCGATACATTGCTCAAAGTTATTGCCTCAAAGACAGTGAGATCAACAAAAGTAAAATAAAGTCAATAACTACTTTCTTTTTAAAGAAATGGCAAACAATACAAGAAATCAAGAACAAAACTAGGGAAGGAGCAAGGTGTCATGAATTACTTTGTATTAATCAACTTCCTCCTGCTCCTGGGTATTCTAAATGGCTTTAGTTTTATTTAGATGGGTGATCTGGATGTTTTAATAAAGCCTCTCCCACCAGTTTAAACCCTCACTCCTATTTCTTTTCAAGTGTTTGAAATGAGATGGAGTAAAAAGAATGAAAAGATCTTAAAAAAGGAGACTTCTATTATAATTTAAGTCTTATGCATGAATTATCCAGTAGGCACATACTAAGTGCTTATTAAATGTTCCAGGCACTATTGTAAATTCCTCAATGCCCCAAATAGTAACCCAAGGAAACTTGAAATCTTTTAACATAGTTTCTTAACATCAAACTATAACTATTATTAATAGCATTACTTTATATGAATCAGAAGTATAGCTAAAAATAAAACAAAGCATGAGGAATTGTCTTATTTTAAATTCTCATGCTTAAATCAAGTTATTACCTTGGCAGATTATTCGAACTATAATATAAATAGGTGCTAATATTGTACTTTGCTATCTGGATCAGAACTTTACATTTTCAAAGTGCTTTTTATTGTTCATTGCTCGATAGATCAAAAAGAAAATCTTTTTAGACTGAAATACTGGTTGCAATCATAAAGAGAAATTCATGAACATAGACCAAGAATTATGACTATTAAAATGTCCGGAACTTACTCAACTTATAAATACTACTTTATGTATGACTTCCATTTCAGATGTTATTTAAACATAACTTCTATAACAATGCATCTTTTAAAAAATACCTTGCTGAGGCATTGTCTTATTGAATAACCCAAAATTCTCCCCTAAATTTCCATTGGAAGTTGGATAATCTGGATGTTTTAAAAAAGCCTCCAAGTTAAAAGAGTAACATTTGATTACTTTGAAATGTTAACCTGACTCCTAGACACATTTAAAATTTGACAGGGTTAAAGTAGATTAAAGGTTTAAATTTTAGATCGCCTGTGAAAAAGTTTTCAATAAACATTCTAAGACATAATTCCAGAATTTTCTGAATTTTTTTTAGCAAATTTCTAAATTCTACAAAAGGATAAAAGAAAATAAGGCTTTCCTCTAATTCTTAATTAGTTCACTTTTTCAAAGTGTTTACTCACTTTTCTTTATAGTTTCAATATTTAAAATACTTTTAAATAGCTTTGCATTAATGCATTGATGAACTCTGTTAAAATTATTTTTCCTGGCTTTGGAAAGCTCTCTCCCTTCTTGCGGGTCTCTTATTTTGTGGCTTGGGGAAGTATAGATTGAGCTCTGTAGAAGCAGGGTGGTGAAGTCAAGGCAGGCTCAAATTGAAGTTATAATTTGGAATAGGATGACAAACAGCTTTCTGGTTCTAATGTAAATGGCTGTTTTGTAAATTTACAGTCTCAGTTGGGCTATTGGGCTACTGCACAGAAATCAGGGGTGGACAATCGATTGGGAAGAACAATAGTTACTGGCAAAACTGACTTTAGTGTGGTGATTATTTCATTTTATTTTACTTTAAATGTTAGAGAAAGTTGTGAAAGTCAGAATTAGGCTATAATATATATAACTTTATCATTCACATACTTTATGGCACATTTCAGCCATAAATCAGTTAACTTGAGTTTGGCTGAAATGTTATTTTGAATTATTCCAAAGTAGACTGGCTTCAGGAGATCTGAACATTCTGATGCGGGAAGTATCTGCCTGGGAAACTACTTGACTTGGCAGGACACAGAAGCCTTTGTTTCCCGCATGTCAGTGAAATTCTCCATTGCCAGGAATAATCATGGGGATTTCCTATGGAGGAACCCACTGTTAGTGCTGAGGGCATAAACTGTAGATGAGCCAACCACTTAGCCCTTCATTGACATAGGGATGCTTAAGACAGTGGATAGCGATTGCTAGTGATTAAAAAACAAACTTTCCATTTTAAACCCTAGAGTTAAAGATTTATCCTATAAAAATAATGGCTGATTAATTTTGGACCAAAACTGATGAGCTAAGATTTCTGTAATCCCATAGAATCTTAAGCTTTTAGAACTGAAAAGTGTCTTCAAATTCTAATCTCTCACTTTGTAAATAAAGAAACAGCCCCCTCAGAAAGTGTGAAAGATGGTAATAGTGCTTATACAGAGAAATATGAATAGTGGTGTTCATTTTTTTTTTATTTAATGGGGGAAAGAAAAAGAATTGCACTGTACATCATCCTTCTTGTGCCATTTGCAATTTCAGCTAAGCTACTCTTTAACTAACATTTATAACCTTTACTGTTCCAGTCTATACTAATTATAAACTAAAGAAATAAGCTGCAGTTTAGAGAACAAAGAACTGGACTTAGAAGCAGGATGGGAGAGCAGTCAACAGGTTTGACCACGCACACCGTTTCCACAGGAGGCAATTAAGTCTCCGGGTCCCTGAGGGGCAGAAAGGCTGACGTCATACCCATACTGGGGGCGAGGGAGAAAGAAGTTGTTCTTATCTAGTCCCAGGAGGTTTTTTCTCTTATCAAGGAGCCAGCTGCCCATGCTGTTCCCAGCACATCTCACACCACTCATTTGCCCTTGGAGACGTTTGTATAGGCTCTCTATGGGGGAAAGGTCAGGCCTCAGTAAGAAGTTTCTTGTCCTCTTTTCCTAAGGCCTGTGCTGTCATGTTCAACAGACGTTTGGGGCTCCTGGTACGCGTTGTGGTCTACCTGCACACATACTCTTTGAGATACCCCCATCTTCTGCCTGTCCCTTGCCTCACAATCTCTATTCTCTAATTGTTAAAATATTTCATAAATTCCAATCTACAGAAATGCTTCAAGAGGACAGCTTCCTCTGCCTCTGCTCCTCAGCCTAGTCCTCCCACATTTCCCCCCACAGATTATCTCATAGTCAATCACTGAGTTTCCACTATGTTAAAACGACTAATATCCTGAATATGGAGGAAAGGTAAAGAAAACATGGTCCTCACCCATTCGAATTGGAAGGGCATTAAAACATTTGCTAAAATCAATGTTTTTTCTTGTGAAGAGATCCTTTGGTATTGTTCATATCCCCTTAGCTATCCTCTCTACACTGACCTCTACTGTAGCCTTGCTTCTACCACACACGTATGTTGCTGCCACCCAGCCCCCCGATCGATGACGCAGAGGCAGCACCGCAGACTGAATGACTGATGGCTGAAGCTCGCTGTGGCATTCAGTGGCTGAAGCTCGCTCAGGCATTCACAGCCGGTGTTCATTTTTTTAATGACTACTGTATCAGTGTGGTGGTGATAGGATTATTATATTGACAGAAGGTTTTTAAAGGCAGAAGGCAATTGCAAGAATCTTTTTCCAACAACTTTTCTTCTTTTAGGCAGATTCTGCTGAGAAACTTAGAGAATATGGGCTTTCACACATCTGTAGTCATCCTGTGCTGGTGACCAGAAGTAGATCTTGTCCTCTGGTAGCACCACCAAAGTCACCTCCTATACCTCCCTGGAAACTCTTTCGTCACAAAAAAGAAACAGTTATAACAGCTGAACCTCAAGGTACGTACCGCATCGTCTTCAGATCTTTCTGATCAACGTTTCTGTGTATGAAGGTGAAAGATGGATGGCCAGGTAAAGCACTCAACAGTGCACCTTAAATCTACATTTAATTTTTATGCACACATTTTATGTCTTTAAAGGATTAATTCTCCACATCTCAGAAGCTGAGCAGTTTGGTTCTTGTCTAAATTGATTAGATATATCGAGGTCATCCTTTGAGTGATGGCATTGTTGTGATTAATGTGATAAAAAAGTAATTTGTAGCAAATGATAAGGAAACTTAAATAGTATATATGAAGTCATTGGGGTGAATTTCTAATGTGGAAATCACCATGGAGCAATGGTTCTCGACCTATGGGTCACAACCCACAGGAACTGTGTTAAAGGGTCGCGGCATTAGGAAGGTTGAGAACCATTGCCCAAGAGTATCATGTAGGACAAAATCTTTGAATTATGGATTTATATTTAGATCTCTCCTAGGAATAGAACTTCTGTCCTGAACTTGCTCCAGTGTTAATTTTGCCCAGAAGCCACAGGGCAAACTGTGAATGACAGTTGGGATCAGAAACAAACAGTTCCCTTGGACTCAGGGCAGGGAGGGGAGTGTTCCCACCTTGTTCTTATTCTCACAATTCAATTCTAAATTCTACTTATGTCTGATTTTTCATCCCTTCAGTTTTTTTTTGTTCTATATATGTCTTCACATTCTCACTCCTTTTTTTCATGAGCAGGAAGTTTGAATGGAAGTGGGATCAAGATCAGTTTTAAAGTAGAAAAGTGAACATGGAGGGAGGCGATTAAAATAAAAATCATTAAGAATTGGAAAATGAAGCCTTTACAGAATAACTCATAACTTATGTATATTTATTCACTATAGATAGCCATCCCCTTACTAATTTAGCCTTTGTAATTTTTAATGGAGGATGATAAACAATTGGACTGCCGTGGATTATCCATTGGACGCCTGTTACATGTATATAGTCTCATTCCAAGACGCTTAAATTATCTTTGTTCAAAATAGCCTTTTGATCACACTTTTTTGTGTTCATCTCCTACTCTCACATTTTCTTCCTTTATCTTTTCTAATACTTTTTCTAATTCTATCAGTTCTCTGACACCCAATCATGTTCAAGAGATCATTGCATCTCTGTAAACAGAGGTCTGCTACCTGAATGAACAACGAAGGCAAAGCCACTAGGAACATGTATTGTGCCATTTACTGAAGGTATTGCTGCTAAGCTCATAAATGTGCTTTGAATGGTTGTTCCCAGGATCCATTAGCCACCTCTCGAACCCCTACTGGTGTTGGAAATACCCTTGACTTGCTATGACTCCCACTACTACTTCATTGGTGCTAATCCTTCATTCTCAGTGATACCCAGGATCCTGGAACTGTGATGGCCATGTAGATTGGAATATTTATTTACCTGTTCCTTGCCTCCTAATTCCTGCTATAATTTATACATTTGAAAAATGTAAATAATATCTCTTAACCATGTGATTTTCCTCACATTTACTTTCTGCCTATATTGACACAGTACAGCTGGTAGCAAAGATTTCTCTAGCACAACATACGTTATCAGTGCCAGAAAATAACAAAGATCAAAGAAATATCTGATTTGAGATGAACACAAACAATGATCAATTCATTTTTTTACTTAGGCCCCACTGCCTCTTGCCTTCCTGATCAATTATTTCAGCCATTTCCTTATATTCCTCGAGTTTCTATAATGGGATGTTGGTGCCAATAGAGTACCTCTGCTCTTTGTGTTAAAATATCTTAGGTTCCCTCCTCCCTCCCTTTCTTTCCTCCCTCCCTCTCTCCCTATCTTTCTTCCTATATTTTGCTGTCTTTCTTAAACAACATCCACATAACAGTTGAAAGGGAAAAAATCCTTTATTTTTAAATGCTGTATTTTAGTTAAGTGCATGGAGTGACTTAAAATAACTTGTTCACCCAGAGCATTATGGAATAGCCCAGTGAAAGGAAGGGAAGGGAACATACAGACTAACCTATATGACAGTTGTGTAATTCTAGGTAAGTAAATACTCTTTGGTAAACTGGGGATGAAAATCTAATGATTGGTGGAATTCCATAATGACATTATCCCACCTAGTGACTCATCATGCGTAAGTATCTTTCTCCTCTCCATTGGATTTAATATTTAAAGTGAAAATTAACCCAAATTGGGGAAGGGTATCCTTTTAGAGGACAGAAAAATCTGAGAAAATTTATGTATACTATGTCACAGCCTCACTTTTCTCCTAATAATCTCCCCTAGTGTTTAATTCAGTGTTCACCACGGTGATGCCTGTGCTGTGCCCCTCACTCATTAAGAATTTCTTACTTCTGGCTTGGCGCCTGTGGCTCAGCATTTAAGGCACCAGCCACATACACCAGAGCTGGCAGGTTCAAACCCAGCCTGGGCTTGCCGAACAACAATGACAACTACAATCAAAAAATAGCCAGGCATTTTGGTGGGCACCTGTAGTCCCAGCTACTAGGGAGGCTGAGGCAAAGAATAATTGAGTGTGAGGTTGCTGTGAGCTGTGGCCGCACAGCACTCCACTGAGGGTGACATTTGAGACTCTGTCTCAAAAAACAAACAAACAAAAATTTCTTACTTCTCACCGTCAGGATCTTCTAGGAATATCTGCAGATCCTGTCTTGACCTGCTGCTTTCTTTGCTACTCATGAGCTTTACTTTGTTATACTTTTTTCTTCCAATATTATCTCCTTATGTTAGTTCACATTTTTCCTTCACGTCCTAAGCAATTGTGCGGTAGAGGTTAACTAAGGGAACATATTTTTGTTTTTAGTAAAATGCTTTTATAGAAAATCATTCCTGTACTCGAAATAACAAATGTCAAAGAATATCTCTATAAGACACTGCTCAATTTCTCCCTTGAGCCTTAATTGTTTCAAGTAATCTGGAAAGCAACTGAAGAGTAGACAAAAATATCTAATATTGGCAACGTCTATAAACTCTTTCAATAACAACCTTACATATCTTTGTACCTTTATTGAAATTCGCTGGGTAAATAATTAATCTAATCGGTAGTGTATTAAATGTTAACTTCTGTGCACAATTCTGAAGATTAAATAAAATGTACATCACCCCTCCTAATTGCTATTTTTCAGATCCAGTAATAAATGAACCTGAACAGTTTCTTGAGATTTCAAGTCCGTTTTTGAATTACAGAATGACTCCATTTACAATTCCAACAGAAACGTTAAGTATATAACATTCTTTCTCACAAATGCATTTCGTTTACAAAAGTAACATTTTGTGATGTATGTGGTTAAAAATCATAACTCTAAATGAGAACATTTTAAGGAATATGGATCTAAGAATAAAGTCCTATATATAGATGTGTGTACACATATATATGTCATTCCACTAATTCATTTGATTAACAGGTTTTGCTCACCCTTTGTGGGTAACTGTTATGGACTGATGTTTGTTTTCCTCCCAAATTCATATGTTAAAAGTTCTAACCCCCAGTATTTGTATTTGGAGACAGGCCTCTAAGAAAGTAATTAAGGTTAAATGAGGCCATAAGTGTTCTGATAGGATTAGAGTCCTGATGGGGAGAGACACCAAGAGGTTGCTTTCTCTCTCTGTCTCCATGCACACACAGTGGGCAGGCCAGTGAGCACACAGAGAGAAGGCAGCTGTCTGCAAGCCAGGAACAAAGTCCCTCCATGAGAAATAACCCTGCTGGCAGCCACCTTTATTGATCTCAGACTTCAGGTCTCCAGAATTGTGAGGCAATAAATTTCTCCTCTTTAAAGCACCTACACTGTGGTATTTTGTTGTAGCAGCCCAAGCAAAACGAACCTAGGTTTTGGTACAGAGAAGTAGGATGCTTCTACGACATATATCTAAAAGTATGGAATTAGCTTTGGAACTGAGTACTGGGTAGAGTATTGAAGAGTCTGGGGGTACATGCTAGGAAAAGCCTACAGTTCCCTGAACAGACTTTGGCTAGATCATTCTAATAAAGTCTCTGAAAGAAAAGAGAACACACTTCTACATTAGAGAATGTACAAATAATTATAAACAGAATGTTGCTATAAATATGGACAGTGAAGTCCTTTCTAGTAAAGTCTCGGGCAAAAATGAAGAACAGATTATTTGAAACTGAGCAAAGGTAATTCTTGTTATGAAATGAATTGCGTTTTAGTATTTTATGAAAGGTAGAACTTGTGAACAATGATACTGGATGTTTAGCAGAGGAGATTTCTAAGCAAAATGTTGAAGGTGTGGCTGGTTCTTCTAACCGCTTACAGTAAAAACATAAGAGGAGAGGGGTGAATTAAAGAAGGAAATGTTATGCAAGAAGGAACCAGAACATAAAGATCTGGAAAATTCTCAGCCTGTCCGTAGTGCAAAATATGAGATAGTGTGTTTTGAAGAAAATGCCAGGAGTCTAATTAGACTACCACTAGATAAAGAAATTATGTAATTGTACCCATAATCTTACCATGTGGAATGGATTATTTTAGCAGAAATCTACCAGTTTGAATTGAAAGGGATGAAAATGGGACAAAATAAAAGAAGGCTGTGAAATTTCTGGGGGTTGATAGAATGGGACCATAGAGCTATCCAGCTGCAAATATGTGCTATCCTCCAAGAAAAGGCCAGAACTGACCCCAAAAGTGATTCAGAAATCATTTGGGCTGTGACTCCACCACAGCCCCAGGGCAGGGCTGCTTCCTCCTAGACTTCCCCTGGTGAAGTGGGTGTCACAGAGACCTCAGGTAACTGGGCTGTCCTTCACAGCCTGGGGAGTGACACTGCCCCCACAGTGGGCCCTGAGGCTCCCTCTTGAGCCTTAAGACCTACTGAAATTTGCCTTCCTAGGTTTTGGACTCATATGGGACCTGGCACTCCTTCTGTCTTTTCTATTTCTCCCTTTTGAAATGGGAATGTCTATCCCATTCCTCTCCCACCATTGTATCTGAAAGCGCTTAACTTGTCCAATTTCATAGGTTCACAGAGGGAGATGAATTTTGCCTCAGGATGAATCCTACCTAGCTCCAGGCTCACTTGTATATGATGTAGATGATAATCAGACAAAACTTTGAACTTTAGACTTCAGAGTTGATGTTGTAATGACTAAAAACTTATGGTTGTTGGGATGGGGTAAGTGTATTTTTCTTATGAGAAGAACGTGAGTGGGGGGGGGTTCCAAAAATTATGTTTCTCCCAGATTGATGTATCAAACCTCAATCCTCACTGGGGCTGTGTTTGGAGATGGGCCTCGAAGGAATTAAATAAAGTGATGTCATAGGGAAGGGGCCCAGGACCAATAACATTAATGTCCCTGTAAGAAGAGACACAGGAGAGCCAATCTCTCTCCAAATCCCCGCACTGAGGAATGGATGTGTTGTTGTAACTCACGCCACCCATAAGACTACACAGACCCCAATTTAGGCTCAAATCACATGGTGATGATTTGTTTACACCTGCACAGGTGGACCACTGCCCCAAAGGGCAAGGCCCAAATCAGGTGGTTACATCTACACAGGCGGACCGCTGCCCAAAGGGCAAGCGGCCGCCAAGAGAAATGCAGGCAGCCTTTTATACCCTTTTTGTGCTGATGTGGCAAAGCAAACATATACAAAAGGGGAACATGGCTGGTTACAGGGCGGGGTTACAGTCAGGTAGTTGGCTCAGGGGGTAGCTGCGTGGCAGCTCAGGGTGGGGGTAGCTCAGTAACCATGGGGACAACTTGGAAAGCCCAGTACCTGGGAAACCCCGCTTGAGTGAGTTTCCACCATTGTTTAGCTGGCTGGGGGGGTTAAGGTAAGTTTCTCATCATTGTGTTTCAACCGTGGCCAGGGGGATCAGGGAACTCAGAGAACTTCCTTGTCAGAAACCTGTTCTCGGAATTAACCCAAGGAGGAGGGGCATGCTGGGGACCAAGGCTGAGACAGGCTGAGACAGACTTGGGTCTTTTGGGGGGCTGTTGGCCTACAATAGTGTGAGTGCACAGCTTTAATTTTGTTAGGGAAGTTCAAACAGACTAATACAGCAAGAACTGTATTTCATGTGAAGATAGAAAAATAACACCTTCTCCCTCATCAATAGCAACTTTTGGGGGAAGCTGCATGTGTAAGTATCTAGTTACGATAAAATATAACAATGGGCTTTACAAAGCTAAGTCTCAAATCCTATGGTTGTACATCAAAGAAACTATTTCGCAGAAGTAACTGGACCCCTGAACACAAGTCTTTGCTTCAGTGATTATGCAGGAGTCAGGAGAACTTGTCTGCAGCCTGTGATACAGGCGGCTTTCCCGGAGATCATGGCTCCTCATCTTCCTGGTGGTCTTAAGTGTATCCAGAGTTTGAGCTTCTGACCTCCTTCTCTTCCTCCATTACTCAGACATAATCTTCCAATTAAAAGTTTTACACTTCAGAGACACAATGGAAGCTTTGTCCTGAGGGCAAATATTAGAGTTAGCTGCTGTGAAAGTCATTGTATAATTAGCTCACCTGCCCTTGCAAAGACTTCCTTCCACACTGTCTATTGCCCATGTCTTTCTCTAAGCCTCTGCTGCTTTAATTAAAGATTCATTGGAAAGGTTCTGGGTAAAGTCACTGACTCTGCTCTCTTTATTAGCCTAATGGGATAGTGGGTTTTTTCCGCTTTGCTGTTTTACCATCAATCTTCTCAACTGTCTCTGAGAAATGTATTATAGCTCTTCCCCATGGCATTTCTGTTTCGCTGGTTCTATTTGATCTTGATTTTAGTTTTTAATTTCTCTGAGATTCCAGTGGGATGTAGCAGAAAGGAAAGGGATGCAATTGTATTCAGTCTGCTATTTTGAATTGAACGCCAATCTTTTCTCATGATTCCCCCCATTCGGCTATTCCGTTCATTTGCATTTCACCTCACATTGCTGTTTTCTTTGTTCCTTATCCAGATGGACTCACACCTCTCTTCACCTTTGTTAACCTCCATTTCCCATTCCATAAAACCATCAAGGCAGACAAACCAGGATCAAGAAAAATACTCATCCAAATTATGTGCATTTATAGGAGGATTTTCTGAAGAGTTCATGAAAAGTATTGATAGGTTGAGGAAGGCTTTATATTTTGGTGATATGTGAGCAACCTAAATAATACACAGAGAAAACTGGACACTCCTGCTCCTAAAGCATTCAGGGTTCCCTCTGGCCACCATTATTAGTAGTCTCACAAGCCTTTCACCCCTTTCTTCTTGTCCCTTCTCCACCCTCTTGTTTCATTCTTTCTCAGAGCAGGCTGACTTGCTATTTTTATTCTGCACTGTCTCCCCAAAGTCTATGCCTTGAAAGCCTCACCTTTTACCTTACCTATCCTGTCTTCATCCGGGGCCTGCTTGAGACACGCCAAGGGCTGCCAATGAGAACAGTCACAAACGGTGGGTTGCAGAGCCCGGGATTGTGAACTGCCCTGCACAGCAGAGGCCCCTCCTTTGAAACTGTTCGGCCCCCCCCCCCACCAGCCTTTATACTCTGGGCCTGGAATAGAAGGGGCAGTCCCATTGATTTCCTGAATATCTTCAGGGTCATTCTTCCATTGCCTTGGACAACAGGGTCTTTGTGGAATAACTCCTAGCTTCTGTGGATATGACTGATCTATATTAACCTCCTTACAAATTTGGCCACCCTCTGTGTTCTCTTCTAAACAGACTTTCTCATTTTTTCCAATATAGATGGGCTAAGAATTTTCCAAATCAATTTCTCCCTTCTATTATAAGGACTCAAAAGAAGTCAAGCCACATCTTCAGCACCTTACTTAGAAATATTCTCAAATATTTAATTTCATTTCTGCAAGTACTATCTTTCAAAAATAACTAGAACATAACTCAGTGAAGTTCTTTGCCATTTTATAACAAGGTCGGCCTTTCTTCCATTTTCCAATAATATGTTCCTCATTTCCATCCAAGAGCTCACCAGAATGGCTTTTGCCATCTATATTTCTATGAACATTCAGTTCACAACCACTTAGGTATTCTCTAAGAATTTTAAGGTAGTGCTCCTCTTTTCTTTCTGGGTCCTTGCCAGAAGGTCCATTCTTGGCAATGTGGGATTTTCATAATATGTAATTCAAAACTCTTCCAGCCCCTGTCCATTACCCTGTTCCAAAACTGCTTCCACGTTTTTAGGTAGTTGTCATAGCAGCATCCCCATTTGTCAGAATAGATTTTCTGTCTCAGCCAAGATTCAGGGAGTTCTAAAAACATCAAACAATATAAATACAAAGAAAACTGAAGCTAGATGCCTTATTTTAAAACCAAAGAAAAATTGAATGCAACAATGTATAGAGATAAAAGTGAAATAAAGGCTGCTACTCAAAGCAACATGGGTAAATCTTACATTAAACACACACAAAAAAATTAGCCCAAAGAATTCTGGCACAAAAAGTGCAATTAGATTGTTTTTTATCATTTTATCAATAAACAGTAAGAAAAATAAAAAAGCAGTATGTGTTTTCAGAAATCATAATAGTGGTCACCTGTGGTGAGGGGTATTGGTGATGATTGAGATGTGCCTCTGGCAGGGCTTGGAGGCTGTCAGGACTATTGAAAGCTTTTGATATGAATAATGGTGATTTTTCATGTTTACTTTGTGATGTCTCAGCAAGTGTACATTTATTATTTGGGAACTTAAACATCAATAAAACTTGATTAAAGCTATTGAATGGTCCATATCATAGGTCTCATGTGATGACCACTGGATATGGTTTTTTTTTTATTGTCTTTATTATTAAATCATAGCTGTGTACAATAGTGCATCAAGGGGTACAATGTGCTGGTTTCATATACAATCTGAACTATTTTCATCAAACTGATTAACATAGCCTTCCTGGCATTTTCTCAGTTATTATATGAAGACATTTGTATTCTGCATTTAGTAAGTTTCACCTGTACCCTTCTAAGATGCACC